>CAWUFW010024153.1:0-64876 GCA_963921515.1 Calotriton arnoldi
TGGTCATACAGAGATTGAACTTTTGGGCAACCTATGGCAAGTCATTGGATATGGAGGCAATGATTTGTGTGTCATCGGCGTAGGAGAGCACCTGGAACCCAAATGCTCTCACCAGTTTTGCCGGGGGGGGTCACGTAAATGTTGAATCGAGTGGGGCTGAGCGAAGATCCCTGTGGTTTGGCCTTCCCTGTGGGGTCTGGCTTTAAAGCCTCCACAGCTGACAGTGTGGGAACTACCTGTGATGAAGGAGTGGAGAAGCTGCAGGGTCCTCCCCGTGACTCCTGCTTCCCGTAGTCGCTGGGTCATGCGTACTGGGGAGATGGTATCAAATGCTGCCAAAAGGTCAAGCAGAATCAGCACAGCAAATCCGCCTTGGTCGACCTGCATGCGGATGCAGTCAGATGCTGCTAACAAGGCGGATTCAGTGCTGTGACCGGCCCTAAATCTGTTCTGAGAGCTGTCCAGGATTTCATGGGATTTCAGATGTTTCATCAGCTCAGCATTGATAAATTTTTCCAGGATTTTAGCTGGGGCAGGGAGAAGGGAAATAGGATGGAAGTTCTTCAATTCTGAGGGATCGGCGTTGGGTTTTTTAAGGAGAGGTGAGACAATAGCTTCCTTCCAGATGTCAGGATAATCCCCAGACAGGAATACGTTATTAAAGACCTTGCACAGGAAGTTAGCAGAAGCATAAGAACTCTTCATCACCCTAAACTACTCATCCCTGAATGCTAATAACCTCTTTCTACATCTAAACTTCACCCATCTCTAAATCCTTAAAACCCCTTGCCATCCTTAACTCCACCCAATTCTGAACCCTAAAAACTCTTTACCACCCCAGCCACTACCCAGAAATGAACCTTAAAAACCCTCACCAGACATAAACTCAGCCCATCAATGAACCCTAAAACCTCTCAACACCCCTATACTCCACCCCTCTCTGAACCCTAAAAATTCCTTTCTATGCCAAACTACAATTATTCCTGACCCCGAAAAACCCCTCATCACCCTGAACATTACCCCTTCATGAACCCAAAAACCCCACAGCATCCTACACTCCACCCAAGTTTAATATAATTTGCGATTTTTCCTTAAAATTATCTTTCCTTTAAAATGTTTTCTTTAATTTTTTATTTTTTTGTATTTTTTTTAAAAATAGTCTTTCCTTAAAATTGGTTTTCCATGATTTGGTTTCTTCCAGTGTGGTTTCTCAGTTTTAGTTTTCCATGAATCCACACACATCAGTCAGGTAGCACATTTTCAACCAAAACAAATGCCAGGACCCCTTCTGACCTAATTCGCTCTACGTTCTTTACTACCTCAACTGATTTTTCATAGAGCAGCTCTGATTGGTGGTCACACCAAATTGCCTGTAGCTAACAGTCTCCACATACATTCCTCTGAGGGCTTCTCTCCATCACTAGGTAGAAGAGGAATAGGCCCAAATCTGTCAGTGATACATTCATTAACACAGAAATTCTTAATGTCTCAAGACAAAGAAAAGGGGAGTGTGTTACTGGCTTGCAAAAACCAAGACAAAGCCCAGCACAGTGCATATTTCATGTCAAAAGTAGAAAATCTTCTTTCAGCCGAACTTTGCCACATACCTGAAGAATGGAATGGTAGGGAGATGTGTCAAATGACCACCATCTGCTGCAATTAAATGTTAGGAGGTGCAAACATTCCTCAATTCATGAACATCCTTGACATGGGATGCAGCCGATCTGCTGTTTACAGGAGTTTGAGTGTTGGGAAATGAGACAGGCAGGGAGGTGAGAGATAAATGAAAATTTACTAGCATGGGCAAATACATTATACAGGCACAAAGAAGGGAGAGAGAAGTGGGAAAGAAAAATACATGAATTGACTAAAAGAATGAACCAGGGAAGGAATGAAATGAAAGCAAAGCTATTCATGAGCACCGAAAAAAAACACCTGTGATTTTTTTATGGAGCAAAAATATAGTATATGCTGATAACCATGGATTTCCATAATCTTTAAAAACACTGAAGAAAATCCACAAGAAATCACAGCAAATGGAATCTGAAAATGGAAACCCCAGAAATGCCACAGCATAGCCATCCCATTATCTGATCATGAACTCATGAAAAACAGCACAGTGATAGGCAACCCACTGCGCAACACATCTTCCTGATCCCAGTCAAGGAACCTTTATCCACACATTAATACATTCCTTCGCATCCTGCACCCAATTGCAGTAATGACTGTAAAGTAAATTCATTGGGCTATCCACAATCAAGAGGTTCTGGCAGTAAACACAATGTATATACTTTTCACTATACATAAGGTGAGACAATATATTCCAAGAAGTATTTCATGATTATTCCATACTAGCCTCAATAGTAGCATATAGTATTAAGGTCTGTAATTGGAAATTTCTGTAAATTTGTGGTACTCTTGTGATGCAAAATTACCGAAAATTACTGAATGAGCTGAAATGTGTAATTACTAAAGACCATCTTTGGGTAAGCCACAACATTTGACCACTCTCTATCAGACTGCACCCCTCCTACATTTCAAGGCCTGAAACATCACATCGCTCCCACCCTTATAGAACTTCATTGAGTCTCCTTGCAAGCCCACACCATCTTCTAAACCAACTGTATCATTCACAAAACTATCACAGCCAGCACATGCGCTTATCTTGCGGACAAAATCACCAACTCTGGTTTGGCACACTTTCTGCCAGGATACCATCACAGTGCAGACTGAGAAGTGTAATAAATAGAAACAAGGCAGTAGGATCTTTTCTAACTATGCACCCAGGATCTGGAACAACATCCTTGTATCCAGATGGACTGAACGCTGCTCTAATTTATGACCAGTAAAAGACTCACCTCTTTACATAACACTATATCACAATGCATTAACCACCCATAACCTAACTACTTTGATTATCACACATTGACCTTATGCTTATCTTTGACCCGGTACAGTACTCCGTTGTCTTATGATTATGTTCACTCAATGGAAATACCATATCCATACATACATACATACATACATACTTACATATATATATATATCACTGAAAAAACCATAGGTTTTAGGGACAGTTATAGTTAGTTGGACATTTCACTCGTACACAACCATAGAAATTCCCCCGTTATAGTTAGTTCAGCTAACTATAACTCGCGCCCCCGTAATGCACTGCTGATGACGTCACATATTACATCACTCATGACATGGTCAGTGACATCACTGATGACATCACTGATGACATCTCAAATGACATCACTGTGTTTCTGTAAAGTTTAAATATGTTTAATATATATAGGGAAAGGCGTATTGAAGAATGAGTGGGTGTATAAGTGTCTGAATGGATGACTTAGTACGTGAGTGACTGACTCTACAAGTGAGTGATTAAACGTATCTTACTGAATGCATGGGTTAGTGACTAAACTGTGTGAATGTCTGTATCCGTCTGTTTGTTGGTGTGTAAGTGGATGCATGGATTTGCGAATAGCTACATGAGTGTCTATCTGGGTTATTGATTGGTTCTCTGAGTATCTGTATGGCTGCCTGAGTGTTTGTGTGGGTGGGGTGTGTGACTCTGTACATAGATGTGTGAGTGGGTGTTTCACTGGGTGCATGATTTCAAGAGTGCATCTGTGATGGACTGCTTGGGTGGGTGAGTGTGTGTATGGGTGTGTTAGTGAGTGAATGTATATCTCAGTGGTACATGTGCGAGTAACTACATATGTAAAAGGCAGTATATATGTGTGTTAGAGTATTTAAATGGCTATAAGTGAGAGTATGTGATAGTGAGAGTGCCTGTATGGATGCGTGTGTGCTTGTATCAGTTATTGTATAAGAGCGTAAGAATGTGCTAGTATTTGTATGAGTAAGTGAGCTGGTGTGTGTATAACTGTATAGGTGAGTAAATGGGTGTGTGATTAATTTTTTGCATGACTGACTAGGTGTGTGAGTACCTCTATGGATGAGTGGCGGTGTGTGAGTGTTTATATAGGTGTATGAGTGCATATGATAGTCCTGTACTGAGTGACTGTAAGTATGAGTGACTGTACGGGTGAGTGAATGGATGTGTGTGTAGACCTAAGAATCAGTGAGTGGGTATGTAGTTTTTGGTGTTGGAGTGTTTATGGTTTTGAGAATGGCAGTCTGTAATTTAGAGTGGGTGTATCAAAAGTTATATTAGGGTGTGAGAAGATGCATGAAATTATCACATGGATGATGTCATCAGTGATGTCATTTGAGATGTCATCAGTGATGTCATCAGTGATGTCACTGACCATGTCATGAGTGATGTAATATGTGACGTCATCAGCAGTGCATTGCGGGCGCGAGTTATAGTTAGCTGAACTAACTATAACGGGGAGATTTCTATGGTTTTGTACGAGTGAAATGTCCAACTAACTATAACTGTCCCTAAAACCTATGGTTTTTTCAGTGAATTTCAAAGGTTTTTAAATGCTAATTTCTAACTATAACGTGTCTGAAACCTATGGTTTTTTCAGTGAATTTCAAAGGTTTTTAAATGCTAATTTCTAACTATAACGTGCCTGAAACCTATGATTTTTAAGTGAATTTCAAAGGTTTTTAAATGCTAGTTTCTAACTATGCCTACAGAGGTAGGACATGTGAAGAAAGAAGAAAAAACGCACAGAAAGAAGCAAAAGATGTGCAGAAAGAACCAACAGAGGAGCAGAAAAAGGCCTTGTTGCAAAATCATCCTGTGCCCACAACTTTTTCAGACGGGTACTGGTGGTAACTGACTCTGACTAACCAGAGCCAGTGTTATGCTAAAAGACACTTAGAATACAGTGAAAACACCTACATACACTAGGGAACACTATGCGTTGGGGTACCCCTGTGATTAGCATGACCTCCTCTGCAAGTCCCTAGTACATAATAGGGCAGGGGATTAAAACTACCTCTTAAAACGCGCTACAGGGCGCGTTTGCACAGTGGTAAAGGGAGGGGGCCTGAGGTGACATGTCTGCAAACGCGCCCGTGGCGCGTTTTAAGTTGCGGGATTAAGTCCCTTGAATCCTGAGGGTCCCTGGGGCCCAACTAGCCCCCAGGTACCTACAGTTAGGACCACAGAGCTGAGTTGCAGAGAGGCGTTCCGAGGCCACGCACCTTTTTTCACCTCTCTGCAACGCAACTCTGTTGTGCTTACTGAAGGTACCTGGTGGGCTAGTTGGCCCCCAGGGTCCCTCAGGATTCAAAGGAATTAATTCCCCAACTTAAAACGCACCACAGGGCGTGTTTGCGCACATGTCACCTGAGGCCCCGCCCTCCCTTCACCACTGTGCAAACGCGCCCCGTGGAACGTTTTAAGTTGGGGGATTAGGTCACCTTGAATCCTGAGGGTCCCTGGGGCCCAACTAGCCCGCCAGGTACTTCCAGTAAGCACCACAGGCCTGCGTTGCAATGCCTGTAACAAATTGTGCAGTTGTGTTTAGGTAGTGAAGAGGGTCGTGCTGGGGGTAGTGTTTTAGGGTTTAGGGTAGTGCAGTGGTGTTTGTGTAGTGTAGGGGGTCATGCTGGGGGTAGATTTAGGGTTTAGGGTAGTGCAGTGGTGTTTGGGTAGTGTAGGGAGACGTGCTGGGGGGTGTGTTTTAGGGTTTAGGGAAGTGCAGTGGTGTTTGGGTAGTGTAGGGGGTCGTGCTGGGGGTAGTGTTTTAGGGTTTAGGGTAGTGCAGTGGTATTTGGGTAGTGTAGGGGGTCGTGATGGGGGTAGTGATTTAGGGTAGTGCAGTGGTGTTTGGGTAGTGTAGGGGTACTGCTGGGGGTAGTGTTTTAGGGTTTAGGGTAGTGCAATGGTGTTTGGGTAGTGTAGGGGTACTGCTGGGGGTAGTGTTTTAGGGTTTAGGGTAGTGCAGTGGTGTTTGGGTAGTGTAGGGGGTACTGCTGGGGGTAGTGTTTTAGTGTTTAGGGTAGTGCAGTGGTGTTTGGGTAGTGTAGGGGTTCGTGCTGGGGGTAGTTTTTAGGGTTTAGGGTAGTGCAGTGGTGTTTGTGTAGTGTAGGAGGTAGTGTTTTCGGGTTTAGGGTAGTGCAGTGGTGTTTGGGTAGTGTAGGAGGTACTGCTGGGGGTAGTGTTTTAGGGTTTAGGGTAGTGCAGTGGTCTTTAGGTAGTGTAGGGAGTCGTGCGGGGGGTAGTGTTTTAGGGTTTAGGGTAATGCAGTGGTCTTTGGGTAGTGTAGGGGGTCGTGCGGGGGTAGTGTTTTAGGGATTAGGGTAGTGCATTGGTGTTTGGGTAGTGTAGGGGGTCATGCGGGGGTAGTGTTTTAGGGTTTAGGGCAGTGCAGTGGTGTTCGGGTAGTGTAGGGGGTCGTGCTGGGGGAGTGTTTTAGGGTTTAGGGCAGTGCAGTGGTGTTCGGGTAGTGTAGGGGGTCGTGCTGGGGGAGTGTTTGAGGGTTTAGGGCAGTGCAGTCGTGTTCGGGTAGTGTAGGGGGTCGTGCTGGGGTGAGTATTTTAGGGTTTAGGGTAGTGCAGTGGTGTTCGGGTAGTGTAGGGGGTCGTGCTGGGGGTGGTGTTTCAGGGTTTAGGGCAGTGGTGTTCGGGCAGTGTAGGGGGTCTTGCTGGGGGTGGTGTTTCAGGGTTTGGGGCAGTGCAGTGGTGTTCGAGCAGTAAAGGGGGTCGTGCTGGGGGTGGTGTTTCAGAGTTTAGGGCAGTGCAGTGGTGTTCGGGCAGTGTAGGGGGTCGTGCTGGGGGTGGTGTTTTAGGGTTTAGGGCAGTGCAGTGGTGTTCGGGCAGTGTAGGGGGTCGTGCTGGGGGTGGTGTTTTAGGGTTTAGGGTAGTGCAGTGGTGTTTGGGCAGTGTAGTGGGTCGTGCTGGGGGTGGTGTTTCAGGGTTTAGGGCAGTGCAGTGGTATTCGGGCAGTGTAGGGGGTCGTTCAGGGGTGGTGTTTCAGGGTTTAGGGCAGTGCTGTGGTGTTCGGGCAGTGTAGGGGGTCGTGCAGGGGTGGTGTTTCAGGGTTTAGGGCAGTGGTGTTCGAGCAGTGTAGGGGGTCGTGCTGGGGGTGGTGTTTCAGGGTTTGGGGCAGTGCAGTGGTGTTTGAGCAGTAAAGGGGTCGTGCTGGGGTGGTGTTTCAGAGTTTAGGGCAGTGCAGTGGTGTTCGGGCAGTGTAGGGGGCGGTGCAGGGGGTGGTGTTTCAGGGTTTAGGGCAGTGCAGTGGTGTTCGGACAGTGTAGGGGGTGGTGCAGGGGGTGGTGTTTCAGGGTTTAGGGCAGTGCAGTGGTGTTCGGGCAGTGTAGGGGTCCTGCTGGGGCTGGTGTTTCAGGGTTTAGGGCAGTACAGTGGTGTTCGGGCAGTGTAGGGGGTCGTGCTGGGGCTGGTGTTTCAGGGTTTAGGGCAGTGCAGTGGTGTTCGGGCAGTGTAGGGGGTTGTGCTGGGGCTGGTGTTTCAGGGTTTAGGGCAGTGCAGTGGTGTTCGGGCAGTGTAGGGGTCATGCTGGGGCTGGTGTTTCAGGGTTTAGGGCAGTGCAGTGGTGTTCGGGCAGTGTAGGGGGTCTTGCTGGGGCTGGTGTTTCAGGGTTTAGGGCAGTGGTGTTCGGGAAGTGTAGGGGGTCTTGCTGGGGGTGATGTTTCAGGGTTTAGGGCAGTGCAGTGGTGTTCGGGCAGTGTAGGGGGTCTTGCTGGGGCTGGTGTTTCAGGGTTTAGGGCAGTGCAGTGGTGTTCGGGCAGTGTAGGGGGTCGTGCTGGGGGTGGTGTTTCAGGGTTTAGGGCAGTGCAGTGGTATTCGGGCAGTGTAGGGGGTCGTGCTGGGGCTAGTGTTTCAGGGTTTAGGGCAGAGCAATGGTGTTCAGGCAGTGTAGGGGGTTGTGCTGGAGGTGGTGTTTCAGGGTTTAGGGCAGTGCAGTGGTGTTCGGGCAGTGTAGGAGGTCTTGCTGGGGGTGGTGTTTCAGGGTTTAGGGCAGTGGTGTTCAGGCAGTGTAGGGGGTCTTGCTGGGGGTGATGTTTCAGGGTTTAGGGCAGTGCAGTGGTGTTCGGGCAGTGTAGGGGGTCGTGCTGGGGGTGGTGTTTCAGGGTTTAGGGCAGTGCAGTGGTGTTCGGGCAGTGTAGGGGTGGTGCAGGGGGTGGTGTTTCAGGGTTTAGGGCAGTGCAGTGGTGTTTGGGCAGTGTAGGGGTCGTGCTGGGGGTGGTGTTTCAGGGTTTAGGGCAGTGCAGTGGTGTTTGGGCAGTGTAGGGTGTCGTGCTGAGGGGTGGTGTTTCAGGGTTTAGGGCAGTGCAGTGGTGTTCGGGCAGTGTAGGGGGTCGTGCAGGGGTGGTGTTTCAGGGTTTAGTGCAGTGAAGTGGTGTTTGGGCAGTTTAGGGGGTCATGCTGGGGGTGGTGTTTCAGGGTTTAGGGCAGTGCAGTGGTGTTCGGCCAGTGTAGGTGGTCTTGCTGGGGGTGGTGTTTCAGGGTTTAGTGCAGTGGTGTTCGGGCAGTGTAGGGTGTCTTGCTGGGGCTGGTGTTTGAGGGTTTAGGGCAGTGCAGTGGTGTTCGGGCAGTGTAGGGGGTCGTGCTGGGGCTGGTGTTTGAGGGTTTAGGGCAGTGCAGTGGTGTTCGGGCAGTGTAGGGGGTCGTGCTGGGACTGGTGTTTCAGGGTTTAGGGCAATGCAGTGGTTTACGGGCAGTGTCGGCGGTCGTGCTGGGGCTGGTGTTTCAGGGTTTAGGGCAGTGCAGTGGTGTTCGGGCAGTGTACGGGGTTGTGCTGGGGCTGGTGTTTCAGGGTTTAGGGCAGTGCAGTGGTGTTCGGGCAGTGTAGGGGGTCGTGCTGGGGCTGGTGTTTCAGGGTTTAGGGCAGTGCAGTGTTGTTCGGGCAGTGTAGGGGGTCGTGCTGGGGCTGGTGTTTCAGGGTTTAGGGCAGTGCAGTGGTGTTCGGGCAGTGTAGGGGGTCGTGCTGGGGCTGGTGTTTCAGGGTTTTGGGCAGAGCAGTGGTGTTCGGGCAGTGTAGGGGGTCATGCTGGGGGTGGTGTTTCAGGGATTAGGGCACTGCAGTGGTGTTCGGGCAGTGTAGGGGGTCTTGCTGGGGGAGGTGTTTCAGGGTTTAGGGCAGTGGTGTTCGGGCAGTGTAGGGGGTCTTGCTGGGGGTGATGTTTCAGGGTTTAGGGTAGTGCAGTGGTTTTCGGGCAGTGTAGGGGGTCTTGCTGGGGGTAGTGTTTCAGGGTTTAGGGCAGTGCAGTGGTGTTCGTGCAGTGTAGGGGGTCGTGCTAGCGGTGGTGTTTCAGGGTTTAGGGCAGTGCAGTACTGTTCGAGCAGTGTAGGGGGTCGTGCAGGGGGTGGTGTTTCAGGGTTTACGGCAGTGCAGTGGTGTTCGGGCAGTGTAGGGGGTCGTGCTGGGGGTGGTGTTTCAGGGTTTAGGGCAGTGCAGTGGTGTTCGGGCAGTGTAGGGGGTAGTGCAGGGGGTGGTGTTTCAGGGTTTAGGGCAGTGCAGTGGTGTTCGGGCAGTGTAGGGGGTCGTGCTGGGGCTGGTGTTTCAGGGTTTAGGGCAGTGCAGTGGTGTTTGGGCAGTGTAGGGGGTCTTGCTGGGGCTGGTGTTTCAGGGTTTAGGGCAGTGGTGTTCGGGCAGTGTAGGGGTCTTGCTGGGGGTGATGTTTCAGGGTTTAGGGCAGTGCAGTGGTGTTCGGGCAGTGTAGGGGTCTTGCTGGGGGTAGTGATTCAGGGTTTAGGGCAGTGCAGTGGTGTTCGTGCAGTGTAGGGAGTCGTGCTGGGGATGGTGTTTCAGGGTTTAGGGCAGTGCAGTAGTGTTCGGGCAGTGTAGGGGGTCATGCTGGGGGTGGTGTTTCAGGGTTTAGGGCAGTGCAGTGGTGTTCAGGAAGTGTAGGGGGTCGTGCTGGGGGTGTTGTTTCAGGGTTTAGGGCAGTGCAGTGGTGTTCAGGCAGTGTAGGGGGTCGTGCTGAGGCTGGTGTTTCACGGTTTAGGGAAGTGCAGTGGTGTTCGGGCAGTGTAGGGGGTCGTGCTGGGGCTGGTGTTTCAGGGTTTAGGGCAGTGCAGTGGTGTTCGGGCAGTGTAGGCGGTCGTGCTGGGGCTGGTGTTTCAGGGTTTAGGGCAGTGCAGTGGTGTTCGGGCAGTGTAGGGGGTCGTGCTGGGGCTGGTGTTTCAGGGTTTAGGGCAGTGCAGTGGTGCTCGGGCAGTGTAGGGGGTCGTGCTGGGGGTGGTGTTCCAGGGTTTAGGGTAGTGCAGTGGTGTTCGGGCAGTGTAGGGGGTCGTGCTGGGGCTGGTGTTTCAAGGTTTAGGGCAGTGCAGTGGTGTTCGGGCAGTGTAGGGGTCGTGCTGGGGCTGGTGTTTCAGGGTTTTGGACAGAGCAGTGGTGTTCGGGCAGTCTAGGGGTCGTGCTGGGGGTCGTGTTTCAGGGTTTAGGAGCAGTGCAGTGGTGTTCGGGCAGTGTAGGGGGTCGTGCTGGGGGTGGTGTTTCAAGGTTTAGGGCAGTGGTGTTCGGGCAGTGTAGGGGGTCTTGCTGGGGGTGATGTTTCAGGGTTTAGGGCAGTGCAGTGGTGTTCGGGCAGTGTAGGGGGTCTTGCTGGGGGTAGTGTTTCAGGGTTTAGGGCAGTGCAGGTGTGTTCGGGCAGTGTAGGGGGTCGTGCTGTGGGTGGTGTTTCAGGGTTTAGGGCTGGGCAGTGGTGTTCAGGCAGTGTAGGGGGTCGTGAAGGGGGTGGTGTTTCAGGGTTTAGGGCAGTGCAGTGGTGTTCGGGCAGTGTAGTGGGTCGTGCTAGGGGTGGTCTTTCAGGGTTTAGGGCAGTGCAGTGGTGTTCAGACAGTGTTGGGGGTCGTGCAGGGGCTGGTGTTTCAGGGTTTAGGGCAGTGCAGTGGTGTTCTGGCAGTGTAGGGGGTCGTGCTGGGGGTAGTGTTTTAGGGTTTAGGGTAGTGCAGTGGTGCTTGTGTAGTGTAGGGGGTCGTGCTGGGGGTAGTGTTTTAGGGTTTAGGGTAGTGCAGTGGTGTTTGTGTAGTGTAGGGGGTCATGTTTTAGGGTAGTGCAGTGGTGTTTGGGTAGTGTAGGGGGTCGTGCTGGGGGTAGTGTTTTAGGATTTAGGTTAGTGCAGTGGTGTTTGGGTAGTGTAGGGGTCGTGCTGGGGGTAGTGTTTTAGGGTTTAGGGTAGTGCAGTGGTGTTTGTGTAGTGTAGGGGGTCGTGCTGGGGGTAGTGTTTTAGGGTTTAGGGTAGTGCAGTGGTGCTTGTGTAGTGTAGGGGGTCATGCTGGGGGTAGTGTTTTAGGGTTTAGGGTAGTGCAGTGGTGTTTGTGTAGTGTAGGGGTCATGTTTTAGGGTAGTGCAGTGGTGTTTGGGTAGTGTAGGGGGTCGTGCTGGGGGTAGTGTTTTAGGATTTAGGTTAGTGCAGTGGTGTTTGGGTAGTGTAGGGGTCGTGCTGGGGGAAGTGTTTTAGGGTTTAGGGTAGTGCAGTGGTGTTTGTGTAGTGTAGGGGTCATGCCGGGGGTAGTGTTTTAGGGTTTAGGATAGTGCAGTGGTACTTGTGTAGTGTAGGGGGTCGTGCTGGGGGTAGTGTTTTAGGGTTTAGGGTAGTGCAGTGGTGTTTTTGTAGTGTAGGGGGTCATGTTTTAAGATGCAACACTCCAATACCTGACCAGTCTGCACTACATAAAACTGGAAAAAAACGAAAAATAAAAAGTGTTTTGCACACTTTTGTCATTGGGCTATATGTGGGCTACATCTGGGTAATATTTGTGCTACATTTGGGCTCTTTTTTCACTGGTGGCCATCTTGGAAGACTTCTTTGTTATGAAGTTTCCTAATTTCCTCATTTACTGCAGTCTCCTCAGTAGGAAATGCTTTCAGTTTTTTACTTTGATTCCATCAAGAAGGCATTCAGATGTGTCTCACATTTGCCATAAATTCAGAATGTTAGCACTCTAGTTGCTCATTAGATCACTGTAGTAAAGCTACTGCTCACCAGGAAGTTAACTGGAAGTCTGCTGCTGGTATTGAAAGTGATTGTTTCAGTCTGCATGTCAGAATTTTCTAATGAAATAGAAGAGGATTTGAGATCTCACTTAAAGCATGCCCTAATTTTTCTTTCTGCAGCACTAACCATAATTTCTATTTCAAAAAGAACCCCCTCATGTTGTTCCTTTTTAAATTAAATGTTTTAAGTGTTACCGGTTTATTCCAATCAAGATGGCTTCAGGTGTGCCATACTTTTGTCATAAGTAAGGCTGTTAGCGCTCTAGTTGTTCTTTAGAACACTCTGGGAAGCTGCATTAGAACACAAAGGAATCAACTGACAGTCTCTGCCCTTGTTGGATGTACATGTTTTACTGAGAATGTCAGACTTCATTCACACATGACTGAGAAAGATAATGTGAATTTACAGAAAATATGCTCTCATTTTAGCTTCTGGAGCACCTTCCAAAACTGTATGGGACAAGCATGTGAAAATAGTTTTCTCTCAAACATGATTCATGATATCCCAGCAGAAGGTTTTTCACAGGGTAAAATCACCTTAGAACACACCACAATTCCTGAAATTAGTATGGTACCATCAACAAATGAATTATAATGTAACTAAAGTCTGTTATCACCCTTTATAGTTCTCCTTTTGGTAACCCTCAAAATCTTTGATTCACTACAATGCATTTCAATGGGGTACTATCATTTATATTGGTCCCAAGATGGCTGCCAGCAATTCCAGGACGAAGTGCCGACAGCCAATCAGATCTCACGATGACATGTGTGGTTAGGCTCCGCCCCAGATATATATGTCATTTTACTTTTGATTTTCTCAGGAACTACTGAACGGATTTACACCATTTAAGCAAAAGGCACGCCACTGAACCAAGGGCTACCTCTTTGCCAAATTTGGTGTAATTCCGTTCAGCAGTTCGGGCTGTAGCTGCGACTAAAGGTTCCTATGGAAAAATGAATGGGGAAAACACGTTTTGGGACCCCCTTTTTTCTCGGCCCCCGCTTGACGAATCACCCCGAGACTTTCAGGATAGGAGCGGACCGGAGCGCCCCAACAAGTTGGAAACTTTCACGAAGATTCGTCAACCGGCGCCAACGTTATTTCAAATAGAATGTTGCGGATTTCCTATGGAAAATAGGTCCTACCTATAACTATCTACTGGCGACCGCCGGTAGATAATATGTATATATATATATATCTTTATATATATTATATATATAGATATATATATGTATATATAAATATATATATATATATATATACAGTTATGCCAGCCTGCACATGGGATGGCGGGAGGAGCTGGTCCTCAAAGCAGACTACAAGGGGGTACTTGATAGACATGTAGTGAAATGGATAAGGTATATTGATGACTTATTTGTAATATGGCGGGGTACGAAAGAAAGCGCCAGGAGTTTTATAGCACAAATCAATGTCAACAATATTAACTTACATTTTACAGCCAACCTCAGCCAAAAATCAGTCTGCTTTTTAGATGTAGAGGTATATATATTGAACAAGAAAATTGAAACCAAACTACATCGAAAATCAACTGCGGGCAACTCCGTATTACACGTTAGGATTTTCCATCCCAAACACCTCATACACAGCATTCCTTTTGGTGAGATGCTTAGAATTAGAAGAATATGCAGTAGTGACACAGACCTGGAAATAGCACAAAAGGAGAGCAAACTTAGATTTCTGGCAAGAGGTTACTCAGAGAATATCATCAATGCGGCCATAACCAAAACCCAAGCTCTAAGTAGATCTGACTTGCTATTCAAAACAACAGGCAATGAGACAACACCTCTACACAACAAACACAAAGTGCAGACAACTGAGAGTACACGACTAATTTTGACTTTTAATAAACAGAAGAATTGACTATGCAACATAATCATGAAGAACTGGCCAATTGTCTTGAGCGATCCAGTAATAGGGGACATACTACCTAAAAGGCCAGCCATCACTTTTAGGAAAGCCAAATCTATGAGTGACATTCTAGTTAGCAGCAGCCCAGAGACTAAAACTAAATCAAATTGGCTGACACAAAGAAAGGGCTTCATGAAATGCGCTGCATGCCGTGCGTGCAAATTTGGTATCAATAAAACTTCATATACCATACCTTTTAGAGAGCAGCCCATTCTCATTCAAAAACCTCTAGCATGCAGAACCGATCATGCTATATATGTGTTGGAGTGCTCTTGTGGACTACGTTATGTAGGTAGCACAAAGCTACAGGTCCACAAGAGGATTCTCCAACACATCAGAGCCATCACGAACCCTGATCCCACGTACCCAGTGGCACGTCATTTCAGAGAAGTCCACGAGAACAAGCTAGAGCATCTCAAGAACTATGTATTAGACTCAGTTTTGCACTCGAGACGCGTAGGCAATCGGGAGGCAACTCTAAGAAAACTAGAAACACGCTACATTATAGAGCTCAACACCAAAAGCCCACATGGGCTAAATGCCAGTGAGGATTTATTCACCTGTCTATAACATCATTAAGAGGTGGTAGACAACGATAAATTATCTCGCATGTCCATTTGTAAATATTTATGTGTGCTAACGCACACAATCCTGCTTCTTTGCTACATAGAAAATTTAAATCTTTAATTTAATATTTTTAATATTTGGGTGGCACAAGGGGAGATATTTTTCGCACCAAGCACTTTATTAATACACTTTTTTGATGAAAACATACAGCAATTCAGGCCCACTGGGGCTACACTACGTCAGTCTAGCAATGAGCAATAGATGATGACTAAGTGCTAGATGGTGGTAGGTTGCAAATTGGCTACACACACACAGACATGACAAATAACCATGGTCTCAATAAACGTGTTACAGTAAGCGCCAAAGGCATTTTTAGACATTTTAATGTTTTAAATGCTTTCAAACCAGCCATTTATTCATCTATTGACTTATTTATTTATCCTTGTATTTATACATTCATATTCCATGTATTTATTATAAACAAAAGGACTATTTATTTATTTATTTATCAAATTGCCCAACTGACTTGTAATGCATCTGTCATTTGCTGAGACCAAGTGAAGTTGAACGTGAGTCTGTTTTCTATATTCATTCTGCACTTGTCACTCTTAATATGAGCACTGTAACGTAGCCACATCATGTGATCAAGGCCTGCACAGGCCGAAACGCGTCATGGCGGAGCACTAAGCAAATAATATTGCACCAGCAAAAGTGGAGTCCGTTCCTGTTCTTTCCAGCAGTGCGAAGGGAAAGCAAGCGAACAAGAGATTGACGTTATATTATCTACTGGCGGTCGCCAGTAGATAGTTATAGTTACAACCTATTATCCATAGGAAATCCGCGACATTCTATTTGAAATAACTCTCTTGCCGGTTGACGTATCTTCGCAAAATTTTCAAACTTTATGGCCCGCTCCGGTCCGCTCCTACCCTGAAAGTCTCGGGGGGATTCGTCAAGCGGGGGCCGAGAAAAAGGGGGGTCCCAAAACACGTTTTCCCCATGCAATTTTCCATAGGAAACTTTAGACACGGCTACAGCCCGAACTGCTGAACGGAATTACACCAAATTTGGCAAAGAGGTAGTTCTTGGTTCAGAAAGAACCCTTTTGTTAAATGGTGTAAATCCGTTCAGTAGTTGCTGAGAAAATCAAAAGTAAAAAGATAGTGATATCTATGGCCGAGTAGGGTCCGCGTACCCTCAGCGCACCCTGCGCGCACCGTCCCGATCACGAGCTGCATGTTAATTGGCTGTCAGCTGGCTGTCAACATTCCGATTCAGGAAATGTTGGCAGCCATTTTGTCCCTCGGTAGAACCGAGGGACAGAAACAAGTGCGCAAAGCGCACAAAGGGGGCAGGGTAGAACCACCCTGACCCCTAGGTTGCTCAGGGGTCCCACAAGGACCCCTGGGCAAAATCGGCAGGATGCGCTCAGGGTGCGCGAATCCTGCCGAAAAAAAATTGAAGTGCGGTCTCCCGCGCTCGATTGTATTTTGCCCCCGGGTGGCCCAAGTCCCGGGGGCATGGTGAGGGGTTAATCTTATGTGTGGGGGCCTCAAAGGGCCCCCAAGCCCCGGGGACCGCCACCCCCGGGGCTTTTTTAATGGTGCGGGAGGGCTCTGAGCCCTCCCGCAGCCCCGAGGACCACCACCTCCCGGGGCTTTTTTTATAATTCAAAAACCTGTGTGGGGGCTCCAGCCCCCACACGCCCGAGGACCGCCACCTCCCGGGGCACTAAACATTTAAATATGGGGGTCCGTTACGGACCCCAGAGCCCGGGGACCACCACCTCCCCGGGGCTGTGACCTGAATGGGAGGGGAGCCGCGGCCCCCTCCTGGAGCCCTTGATGGCCCTGGGGACCAACACCCCCAGGGCGGCTCCTGCAGTGTCCCGGGGTGCCTACCCCGGGACACTGTAGTTTGCTATGGCAGGACGGGAGCCTCGCGGCTCCCGTCCTGCCATAGCAAACTGCTGGATATTGGAAGAGAGAGCAGGGAAACCTGCTCTCTCTTCCAATATCCAAAGCACATTGCTTTCCACATGGGGAGCTGCATCTTAGCAGCTCCCCATGTTGAAGCAATGCCGGCTCCCAAGGGACGCGGGAGCCGGCGGGACTGTGGGGGATTGGGGACCCCCCACAGTCCCCAACGGAGAGAGCCAGCCCCGGGGATGGGGTCCCCGGGGCAAGTAGTGGCCGGGGAGGGGGCCACGCGGCCCCCTCCCAAAGTTTAAAAAAATTAAAAAAGGGTATGGCCGGCCCCGGGGATGGGGTCCCCGGGGCCTTAAATGGCCAGAGGAGGGGGCCACGCAGCCCCCTCCAAAGAATAAAAATAAAATTAGAGGCCAGGCCCGGGGGATGGGGTCCCCGGGGCCAATACAGGCCCAGGGAAGGGGGCCACGCGGCCCCCTTCCCGTTTTTTTATTTTTTAATTAAAAAGGGGTAAGGCCCTGGGGGATGGGGTCCCCAGGGCCCATAAACAGGAAAAAGGAAGGGGGCCACACAGCCCCCTTCAGAGGACAAAAAATAAAATTAAAAAAAACGATCGGGCCCGCAGGCCCCGCCCCTTCCTTCACCACTCTGCAAACGCGCCTTGCGCGTTTGCAGAGGGGAACGATCCCCTTGAATACTGGGGGTCCCTGGGGGCCAACTAGCCCACCAGGAACCTCCAGTATGCGCCAGGGGCTGCCTTGCAGAGAGGTGTACAGAGGCCACGCCCTTTTACACCTCTCTGCAACGCAGCTCTGTGGCGCTTTTGGAGGTATATGGTGGGCTAGTTGGACTCCGGGGACCCTCAGGATTCAAGGGGACTTAATCCCCCAACTTAAAACGCGCCACGGGCGCGTTTGCACAGTGGTGAAGGGAGGGGCGGGGCTTCAGGTGACATGTGTGCAAACAGGCCCCGTGGCGCGTTTTAAGATGGGAATTAAATCCCCTTCAATCCTGAGGGTCCCTGGGGCCAACTAGCCCAACAGGTACATCCAGAAAGCGCCACAGAGCTGCGTTGCAGAGAGGTGTAAAAGGGTGTGGCCTCTCTACACGTCTCTGCAACGCAGCCCCTGGCGCATATTGGAGGTTCCTGGTGGGCTAGTTGGCCCCTAGGGACCCTCAGGATTCAAGGGGACTTAATCCCCCAACTTAAAACGCGCCACGGGGCGCGTTTGCACAGATGTCACCTCAGGGCCCGCCCCTCCCTTCACCATTGTGCAAATATTCTTCTAAAATCATCCGAAATACGAATTCCGATTTACTCACCTGTTATCAGGAGAGACCTCAGTGCTGCATCTTTCAGCCCAGTACTGATCCTCAAAAGTAATTTTAACCGTACTTACCAGTAACTTGAATTTCCTTCCATAGGATATCATTGCCTGCTTTTTGCTGAAAAAGTTTCTAAGTGTTGATTTTTGAAACATACAAATATTCCTCTAAAATCAGCCGAAATACGAATTCCGATTTACTCACCTGTTATAAGGAGAGACCTCAGTGCTGTATCTTTCAGCCCAGTACTGGTCCTGAAAAGTAATTTTAACCGTACTTACCAGTAACTTGAATTTCCTTCCATAGGCTAACATTGACTGGTTTCACTTGGAAATTCTTCTAAGTGTGGAGTTTTGGAACTTTAAAATATTCCTCTAAAATCAGCCGAAATACGAATTCCGATTTACTCACCTGTTATCAGGAGAGACCTCAGTGCTGCATCTTTCAGCCCAGTACTGATCCTGAAAAGTAATTTTAACCGTACTTACCAGTAACTTGGATTTCCTTCCATAGGATATCATTGCCTGCTTTTGCTGAAAAAGTTTCTAAGTGTTGATTTTTGAAACATACAAATATTCCTCTAAAATCAGCCGAAATCCAATTCTGATTTACTCACCTGTTATCAGGAGAGACCTCAGTGCTGCATCTTTCAGCCCAGTACTGGTCCTGAAAAGTAATTTTAACCGTACTTACCGGTAACTTGAATTTCCTTCATAGGCTAACATTGACTGGTTTCACTTGGAAATTCTTCTAAGTGTGGAGTTTTGGAACTTTATAATATTCCTCTAAAATCAACCAAAGTACGAATTCCAATTTACTCACCTGTTATCAGGAGAGAACCCAGTGCTGCATCTTTTAGCCCAGCACTGACCCTGAAAAGTAATTTTAACCGTACTTACCAGTAACTTATATTTTCTTCCATAGGAATCCATTGTCTGGTTTTCAGCAGAAAAGTTTCAAAGTGTCGATTTTCACAAACTACAAATATTCCTAAAAATCGCCTGTATGACTTAAACGCATTCTTTCAACTGTTTACAGGAGATGCACCAGTGCTGGATCCAGGATCCAACACTGAGTAAGAAAAAGTAACGATAACAGTTTTTACCTTCTAAGTGAATTTCCTTCCATAGGATAACATTGGTGATTCTATGAGAAAAAGTTTCTAAGTGTCAACTTTTAAAGTACAATAATATTCCTTAAAAATCACGACTGTAACCAAAACGCTTTTACTCAACTGTTTACAGGAGATGTCCCAGGACTGAATCTAGGATCCAGTCCTGTGGTTAGAAAAAGTAATCCATAAAGTAAGTAATTGCATTTAACTAGAAATTCACATTGAGCTGAATGTTGCATTGTGTTTGAAAATGTGTTGCCCATTGCAACAACTGTAACTACTGTACTTAAAAGTCTATTGCCTATGTGCAAAGTATTTAAACTAAAGTAATTCATTCTGAGAAAGTATTTTTTGTAATGTAATGTATAATGTAATTACAATGTAATTTAAAAATAAAATATGTAAAAAAAAATTGTTTCTAAAAATGTAGTAAATCAGTATGAAAAAAATTTATATAACAATTAATACATTTAAAAATTGTCATTTACAAAACCTTTGAAATTCACTGAAAAAACCGTAGGTTTCAGACATGTTATAGTTACAAATTAGCATTTAAAAAACCTTTGAAATTCACTGAAAAAACCATAGGTTTCAGGGACGTTATAGTTACAAATTAGCATTTAAAAAACCTTTGAAATTCACTGAAAAAACCATAGGTTTTAGGGACAGTTATGGTTAGTTGGACATTGCACTCGTACAAAACCCGTGAAATTCCCCGTTATAGTTAGTCCAGCTAACTATAACTCGCGCCCCGCAATGCACTGCTGATGACGTCACATATTACATCACTCATGACATGGTCAGTGACATCACTGATGACATCACTGATGACATCTCAAATGACATCACTGATGACATCATCCACGTGATAATCTCATGCACCTCCTCACACCCTAATATAACCTTTGATACACCCACTCTAAATTACAGACTGCCATTCGCAAAACCATAGACACTCCAACACCAATAACTACATACCCACTCACTGATTCTTAGGTCTACGCACACATCCACTCACTCACCCGTACAGTCACTCATACTTACGGTCACTCAGTACAGGACTATCATATGCACTCATACTCCTTTATAGACACTCAAACACCGCCACTCATCATTAGAGGGACTCACACACCTAGTCAGTCATGCAAATAATTAAACACACTACCATTTACTCACCTATACAGTTATACACACACCAGCTCACTTACTCATACAAATACTAGCACATTCTTACACTCTTATACAATCACTGATACCAGCACACACTCATCCATACAGCCACTATCACAATCACTCACTCTCGCTTATAGCTATTTATATACTCCAACACACATATATACTGCCTTTCACATATGTAGTTACTCACACATGTACCACTGGGACATACATTCACTCACTAACACACTCTTACACACACTTACCCACCCATACAGTCTATCACAGATGCACTCTTGAAACCATCCACCCAGTGAATCACCCACTCACACATCTATGCACAGAGTCGCACACACCCCTCCCACACAAACACTCAGGCACCCATACAGATACTCAGACAAGCATTCAATAACTCATATAGACACTCATGTAGCTATTCACAAACACATGCAGCCACTTACACAGCAACAGACAGACGGATACAGACATTCACCCAGTTTAGTCACTAACCCATGCATTCAGTAAGATACGTTAAATCACTCACTTATACAGTCAGTCACGCACCTACTAAATCATCCATACAGACACTTACACACCCACTCATTCTTCAATACGTCTTTTCCTATATATATTAAAAATATTTAAACTTTACAGAAACACACAGTCACTGGATGATGTCATCAGTGATGTCATTTGAGATGTCATCAGTGATGTCATCAGTGATGTCACTGACCATGTCATGAGTGATGTAATATGTGACGTCATCAGCAGTGCATTGCGGGGCGCGAGTTATAGTTAGCTGGACTAACTATAACGGGGGAATTTCACGGGTTTTGTACGAGTGCAATGTCCAACTAACTATAACTGTCCCTAAAACCTATGGTTTTTCAGTGAATTTCAAAGGTTTTTTAAATGCTAATTTGTAACTATAACGTCCCTGAAACCTATGGTTTTTTCAGTGAATATATATATATATATATATATATATATATATATATATATATATATATATATATATATATATATATATATAATATATAATATATATATATATATGTACTGACTACCCTCGAAGATGAAAGTTTCATCCTGGCCATGTCTGGTACCACCAAATATATCTTTGCCACAGCCCTTCTTCCCCTTCCCAGCTCCACTAATAATGGCAGGATGCCATACGATTGTAGCAGGCATTCAGTTCCCTCTGAACTGTCTTAGAAAGCATTGAAAGTTAAGAACTGACACTTGCAGAAGCTTTCATTCCTGCTGCCACTGTTAAATGAGTGCAACTCCTCTCCATCTCGCAATTGGCCTTGTGATTCTGTTCCCATCTCCTCCAACGCCATCAAAACTGCACATCAGGCTACTGCTGACAATTCAGGTTGGCACTCCAGTGGATTTTCAGATGTGATTGCTGCCTTTGTGTGAAGTCTGACCAGCACCTTGTGCCAGCAATATCCAGCCTTTCCAAAGAACTTATCATTGATTTCATGCTTTTATTGAGAACTAAAAAGTTGCATCAACACATTTTCAAACCCCGCTCACTTCAAAGACATACCTCATTTCACAGTTATTCATGCTGTGTAGCCATCTAGAGACCCATTGCAGCTGAATTGCCAAATAATATACCTTCAAATTTAAGGGCGCTCAATCACTCTGAGCCTTAGGAAATTGCAATTTCTACAATGATGCCCTCTGTCCAGTAGCGGTCCGTGGTGGGAGTTCTGCCGGGCGGTGACGTGGGGTGGGGGAGGGGCAGGGTGGGGTAATAAAGTACGGAATACAGCCATCTAGAGGTAAGTAGACATATAAATAAATAAAACGAATTTCGTTGCGCGCGCTTCATCGCATTTGGCGATGCAGCGCGCGCAACGAAATTCGTTTTATTTATTTATATGTCTACATACCTCTAGACAGCCGTATTCCGTACTTTACTAGCCCCCACCCAGCCCCTCCCACACCCCACGTCACCGCCCGGCAGCACTCCCACCACGGGCCGCTACTGCCTCTGTCTTTATTCCCCCTCCCGGTATAAGGTCAACTACAACACTGTTCATTTCTCTGAAGAAATGCTTGGGTTGGCTTATGGCAGCAGAGTACAAAATATTATGAGCGATGACAATGAACCTTTTTGGCTTACACTCCTCCCCCTCAGGTCCTTCAGTGGGAGCTTATTCTAGAACTTCACAGACTTGAGAGTAGTGGCAACAGCCATGGATAAAGTTACTGCCACTAATTTAGAATCGCTGTGATAAATGTGGAACCTAGATAACAAAAGATGGATGACTCTTATTGGGTAGCTCTGACGGAGCCAGATAAATTCACGGCCTCTGAGGAACTACACATGATTTTCTAATAATCATCTTCAGCCTAAATATTTCTCCAAAGTATGTGCGAGCTTCCAACAGCTGCCCCAGGTCTATCTATGCATCATTAAGATACATGAACACATCATCTGCACAGAGAGAAACCAAGTGCCTACATTTACCTACCCTTTAATCTCACTGATCCTCGTGCTCATGAAACCAAGTGGCCATTGGTCCCACTCCAAGTAAAACATTAAAGGGGAGAGGGAACTGTCCTGCCTAGCTATGCTTGTGGGAATACCCTATCACTTTTCACCATTGCTCTACGGTCCGTATACAGCAACTGTATGAACTTCCTTCTTTCTACGCCAAAGCCTAGCTCTTTTAATACTAAATTAGGTATTCCCAGGTCAATGTTCCAACAGTTTTCTCCATGTCAATAGACTCTGTGACAGGCAGTCTTTCATTTGATGGGCATTCACTGGGAACATGGAGCAGACCCCTGACTTTAGTCGTCTTGCACCTCGTTGGAACAAAGTCCAATAATTCTTGATGTAATAGAGCAGTGAGTACCCTGCTCACTAGAATCTTAGGGGCATATTAACAAGGCCCGGCAATAAATATCGCAAAGCGCGCTTAGCGCTTGCATATTTATCGCCGGCTATCTCTGTAATTTATCGCCCGGTTAGCGCGTTATCAACAACGCGCATCGCTGAGGCGATAAAATTCCAGAGATAGTGTGGATATCGCCGTTTTCCATGGTGGAAAACGGCGATATCCTAGAATATAGGGCCTGTGGTCTTAGCCACAGAATCCACCCCCCATGTTAAGTATGCCTTAGTCAGAAATTTAACAGACGTTAAATTCCTGCGTTAAGGCATACTTAACGCGATTTAAAAGATCGCTAACCCTCCTTGATAATATCGCGAAGCTGCCTTCGCGATATTATCCCTGTTTGGTTTCACAGCCACGCCTACTTTGCATCTCATTAGTGATGCAAAGTTAGGCGTGCTGGAAACGGGCGCTAAGTCAGCAAAACACGCGATAGCGTGTCTTTGCTGATAAGGCGATGAAATTATCTCCGCTTTTCGCCCGAAAACGGACGCAAAAGCGGCGATAATTTCATATCGCCCCCTTGTTAATCTGCCCCTTAATATTTTATAATCTGTGTTTAATAGCGAAAGAGGGCAGTACAAAGATAGATTGCCAATAGCTGAGACTGTTGAGCGCATTCCTTCAATCACCCTTGTATTTTTCTCTGTGGATCTTTTAATTCTCACCATGATTCTGTTTTTTTTTTTTTTTTTTAATATAACTAAAGTGCTGTTAAAGGAAAGTTTGAATCATTGCATTTTACTTTCATGTTCAAATTATAGTAATTAAGTATACACCTGTAACATATATTTTTCTCGCAGGTACTGAATGATTCCTGTTCATTGTGCTGTCATAACTGTAAATACACATGAATGAACAATATTAGTGTTATGCAGCTATAGAGATAGAAGGTGGTTTGACTTGTTCACCTCTGTGAGGGTAAACAGCCCAAATTTACTAATCTTCAAGACACTGCATTTAGATCTATAGACTGTCCACCACTGATATTATACAAGACTAGAATACATTATTCCACTGCTCTCTATTAAAAACTGACAGCAAACTGAACCAGTTTATCTCTAAATCACAATTTATTTGCCTCACATTGGCCTCTTTTTTTAGTCTCGATAAAGGGAGAAAATAACATTTCTCTTCCAAGATTATTAGGTAGGGATATTGCGAATTTGGTAATGGTAGCTCCTCCCCTGCATGTATGTTTTAAACATTTATATAAAAGTCGTACTTATGCTCTTCCGTACTAAGACTGCAGAGATGCTGGGTGGCATTGTGTATTGTCATGTGTATGTTATTCGTGCTTTCCTTCCATTGGTTCTAAGGCTTATAATATGAAACAAAAATGCAAGCTAAGTATAGCCTAGTGCATAAAATAATATTTTATAAAATTGTAATTGCTACAGAAAATGTACTCCAATTTTTAGTTTAGTAACGAGTTATTCCTGTAGAAAGTCCAGGGCAGTTACCTTGTAAGTACTTTGCTGTATTGTGCAACAACATCCTTTTCCACCATCCTTGCTATTGTCCTCAGTTTTTTTGTTTATGATTGAACAGAATGTAAGGCTGTCTCAATTCTTCCTAGACGCACCGAGTTTTCTGAAGATGTATTACATTAATGCCTCATCATGGAATTGCACTCCTTACAATATATTACTGTAATACATCTTCAGAGAACTCAAAGGATGAGACTGTCATCCAGGAACGGGTCCAGAGGCAGGCGCAATCCAATTACATGGCACAGCCATTGTTATCTTGCAGCCTGCCAGATGGAATGCTCAACATAACATCCCCCTCTGTCTGATTATTAAGAAAAACATTCTGAGTAAGGGTTTTCTTTTTGGCGCTTGCTATGATCAGGTTAGAGGAAAGTGGTAGTTATCTGCGCGAATAGAGATTTAAAAAAAAGGAAACCTCACAAATTGACAAATGTGTACAAAGGCAACCACAGGTGCAGCACTGGTATAATATTGACATATCCTCAGAAAGAGGTCATTGTGGCATCGAGGCTATAACATGAAAAGTACGCTGTGTCTTTTAATTCGCCATGGGAAGCAGGCCAGAGTTTGTGCTTGCATCCAGTCTGCTGGCACAGAGGCACTGCTTCACTGTTCCCTGCGATATCCATTTCTGGGAGAAACTCCAATTTGTCTAAATTCGGAATTCTGAGTATTGTGGTCATATGTAGGTGGTATTAGTTGATGCAAAATTACCGCTGGTATTTACATTCTATGGGGCTTATTTATAAGCATCTTGCGCCGCCGGTGCATCACTTTTTGTGACGCTCCAGTGGTGTAGCAGACTGCTCCATATTTACCAGGCAGCACTAACAGTGGCAGCTCGCGGAGGTAGTGCTGCGGGGCAGTAGGGCGGGGCGGGGAGGGACAGGGTGGGGGGGTAGTGGAGTCGGACATACGACGGCAAGGAGTAAAGTAAGTAAATAAATAAATAAAACTATTTACCTTGTGCTCGTTGCATCTCCAACTCGGCGATGCAGCGAGCGCAAGGTAAATAGTTTTATTTATTTATTTAATAAAACTATTTACCTTGCGCTCGCTGCATCGCCAACTCGGCGATGCAGCGAGCGCAAGGTAAATAGTTTTATTTATTTATTTACATACTTTATCCTGGCCGTCGTATGTCCGACTCCACTACCCCCCCCCACCCTGCCCATCCCCCGCCCCGCAGCACTCCCTCTGCGAGCCGCCACTGAGCACTAAGCCACTTTTTGTGGCTTAATGCTGCCTTGTAAATATCGTTCCCATTAACGCAGTTTTCTGCATTAAAGGGGCATGCAATGGGTGTTGCTGGGGGCATTCCCAGCAACATCCATGGCTTTTTGACACTGCCCCAGATTTACGAGAAATTGTAACTCTGAGGCAGCGCCAAAAACGTACTGCTCCCAGGGGAGGTGTAAGTGAGGCACAACGAGGAGAAATATCTTTATTTCTCCCCATTTTTCTTTTTCTATGTGTGCTGCATTGTGCAACACACATAGAAAGAGGAAAAAGCCTTGTGTGACTGTTTTTGTGCAGCATGGTTTTCCTTCCTGCACAAAAATAATCATCACTGCAATGCAGGCAGCCTTGCACAATGGTGCAAAGGTGCCTGAGTTGGCGCACGGCAGCCCATTGTGCACCAGCGCAAGGGAAAAGGACAGGAATGCGCTGTAGCGGATAGATATGGTGCATTCCTTCCCTTTTCTTTTGCTGTAGGGCAGCGCAGCAGGAAGGCATGCGGCGCTGCCCTACGGCAAAAACGCATAAATGAGGCCCTCAATATTTAACCTGGCAATTGTGTTTCTGGAAACAACTACAAAAATTGTTGTGCTAACAACAATGTTGCTGGTAATTCAACATCCTTTATGAGATAGCTTAGAATTCAATGGCAATTATGGTGTGAGACTGCCACATCTGAAATTCCATGGCTCTTGAATTGCTGGTCTACAAGGAGTCCTAAATAATTTCCCAGAAAGAGTTTGTTAGAGATTGTCGCATGGTTGAGCATGTGACTTGTAAAAGTATCATTTTTTTATGTGGCATCATATTTCAGCATTTCCAAAACTGGTTGGTATTAGCTGGGGGATCAGTGGGGCGAAGGGACCAATTGGTTAACAAGCAAATGCAGGACATCCTATTAGGATTAGTCCTTGGACCAACCAGAGGAAAAGAAAAACTTGCTCAATGATAAGTCTGAAATCATTGAATTTAAATTTCAATGTAAGTTTAGCAAATGTGCTTATTGAGGCACCCTTCAGCACGGGATCTACATCAGAGGCTGCCCTGACTCACGTGCCCCAGTTGTTGGGACTGCCACACAAACAAGTTCCGCAACCCCATGAATAAACAGTATGTCAGACATATGTTGTGGAAGATTTGGGTCTCAAGATATTGCAAAGCTCCATAATTCTGAACACGCACACTTCAGGCATTTCTATTATATATGAACATATTTGCCGCATTACAGGAACAACAAACGGGAAGCGCTTTCATTTTCCATATTTCTGTACTTATTTTGACCACAGGGATATTGTGCAACATAAGACATATTTGTATGTTTGTTTGAGCAATTTTCCCTGTTTAAATTCTCTGGTATTCCATTGAAAACACAGAAGTCAAAAAGTACTGCTGACCATAGCCCTATGCAGGGATATCAATCTTCCAAAAAACGAGTGGCAGTGGATGTGACATCACAAACACGTGACCCCCCACCCCCCACAATCTCCCACCTGCAATAACATCACTGATCCTACACCTTGACCTAGACCAGCAACCTATTTGATGCTAAGGGACAAGGGTAACAGCAAGGAGTTTAAACAACAGAAAGTAAAGTGGGATCCAGGACTTTTATTTCCTTTCTGTTACTGCCTCTACCGTCATGCCCCATGGCACATGGGGTAGGACCAGCAATATCAGTGTCTCTAAAGTGCAGCAGCTACTCCTGCTGTCCTGAAAAGAAGTCCATCACCCTTTGACTCAAAATAATACATAGGACTCATATAGCACATGTACCATTCAAATCTACGACTGTCAGATGGCCGAAAACACTACTTCCAACAGGGGAATTGACCTCCAAGCCCATTTCACCAGTCTGGGTGAGAGGCATCCTTTATCTAGCAATGAATACAAACTTAAAACTTTTATAGTTAAATCGAACGTACCAGAAGTAATCTAAATTATAATTTGAAAAGGCTGTAAAAAAGAAACTAATGATCGGGTAATCTTTTTAATCTATTGGTCTGTATACATAATAATGGAAATATATGTATATATAAATTTGAAGGATGCACAATTTTCATTCTAAAATAGGTATTTATTTATACTGCTGCTGCTCTAATAATATATCTGGTATGCAGACGCTACTACACACTACTGATTGGACAGTCATGATAATGGTTCATAGCATGCTTTAATTATTCATACATTAAAAAAAAAAATATGTTGAACCATCTGATTCATCAATCTTGGGAAAAATGAACGACACGCTGTGGTGCCCAACAAGCATGCCAACTACCACCCTCCTATCTTTCATCAGAAAACTTTAAAAAAAGCAAGACAAGGTATCAATAAAGCATTCATTATGTTGTGGGATGTACATTGTGACTCACAAAGATATTTGTGAATTACAATGCGCCTTTCAAACATTGATACTTTGGATTTTCAGCTAATAAAGGTTATGATTCTTGAAAGTGCATGCATGCAACCACAAAAACCATTATTCCACAAGGACCCTAGTGTAGTCGATTTGCAATGGTTCCTTCTAGAGATAGATTTGATCATTATCTTGACCTTTTTTTCAATAGTTCCGCTTTGATATTCTTATAGGGCTATTTTAATATCCACAATATTTTAACTTATAACGCTTCTGAACTATTAACAGCCCATCTAGTCCTGGGCCCTAGCTGCTGTTAACATGTACTGCATGAACAACACATTTTTCTTTATCCTATATGACAACGTGTATACTTCACATCATATCAGGTGTATCGTTTTTAAGTTTTAAATTAATACTGTGGGAGAGTAGTGTCATAATCTATTCATAGGAAGGCAGGATTATGGATGTGGTAATAGAGTTTAGGTGCATGAAAGCAGTATTGTCAATTAATAAAAATGCTTTGAATAGTGTAAGTGACATTGGGAGTTGTTTGAATCTGATGATAAAAGAAAGGGACATCAGTATAATGGGCTATCCAGAAAAAAACACTAGCGGGCTACATAGTGAAGTTCCCCTTTTTGTGAAGTGTGGAGGAGGTGCCACACTTCCCATAAAAAGTAGTCCACAGATTAAACAATTTTTTATTAAAAAAAAACAAAAACACTGTCTCACTTTTTTAGTCACGCTTCAGGAGCGAAATGGTCACAGTGATACATGAAGCACTGTGTGCAACAACCAAACCGAACTATACAGTGGTAGGAATAAAGAAATTAATGATTCTGTCTGCTGTTCATTGCTTTGTTGCAGTCCAGCTGGTTCACACTATAGAAATAACATTACATGCTTACTTTCAATGCAGAAGTCATAAGATGGAGTGCAAAGCATTATGAGAATAGCAAACCAGTGTGACTCTATGCACATGCAGAGAAAAATCAACCTTTTGGGATAGACAAGCATGTAAATAGGGGATAGTGCCTAATCTCCCGACTGGTCATCTGGTCTCACCCCCTTCACCAAGACCATGGCAGATGATGCCAATGCAGCGCAGGCACAGAGCCATCTCTGCGACCTGTCCCCCAGCAACACACACTGGTAGGGGTCCTTCAACCATTCCATGAGCTTGTTGATCCTGCTATGGCAGCACCCAGGTGGGAGACATGGGTGGCGAGGCTGAATAACTACTTCATAGCCACCCGTGAGAATGATGGGGCAGTCAAGCACTCCCTGCTACTGCACTAAGTGGGGGGGAAATCTATAAACTATTTGAGCATCTCCCTAACACAGGAGCAGTGGATGACAACAACACAGCAATGAGGGTCCTCAATGCTCATTTGGACCCGCAGCTGGATCTAGATTTTGAGCATTTCAAGCTCCAACAGACTCACCAGCCTGAAGGTGAAGCAATTGACAGTTTCTGTGCCTGTCTTAGTGAGCTGGCCAGCACGTATAGGGCAGATGATAAGCTCAAGGAGATTCAGCACAAATTATCCAAGGGTGCCGGAACAAGACACTAAGAGGCCTGACACTCAGACAGCCCAAAATCAGCCTGGATGACATTCTCATCATGGCGAGGTCACATGACCTGTTGGCAGCAAGGGCCACAGAAATGGACATGGCAATCACACAAGTGCCCAGCAAGGTGCACAGTGGGAAGGTGGAGCATGCGGATGCTATCGCCACAACGATAAAACCGCCTGACCCAGGGCTGCAACATTGGTGACAGTGAGTGTGCAATGCAGGAATTGTGGGCACGAAGAACATCCCTTTGGAGAACTTCCCGGCTCCGGGGAGAACATGCTTGAGCTGTGGTAAGCTCAACCATTTTGCTAAAGTGTGTAGGGGAGAACCCAGAGGAGCTCTGGGGAGGCCGGGGGAGGTGGACCCAAACAAAAACCAACTGGAAGATCTCAATGGATGACCAAGGGCTCCAAGGAGCTGCCAAGTGCTATCCATGAGTCATTTCACTCACGGAACACCTTAAATGACATAGGAGGACAAGTCTCACACGTGTGGTGGAAATTGCTGGAAAAGCTATTAAGGCTCTAATTGACGCAGGAGCCTCTGTGAATGTGATCCAACAGTATTGATGCCTCTGCCCGCAGTCAGCTCTGTCCCTGTCACACACCAAGATATACACATACAGTGGGGATATGCCACTGCCACTGAAAGGACTGATAAGAGTGTGTGTTCAGTCAAATGACCATCATTGACAAGGAAGCAGACACACTACTGGGGAGCCACATGGTGGAAGATCTGGGTCTGGTATAATTTGCAAGAAACATACTGGCATACCAAGTCAACAAACTGTTGAACACGATCCCTGGCCTGTTCAAAGGACTAGGCTGCTTGTGAGTCCTGCTGATTAACCTGTACATTGACAAGTCCGTCAAGCCGGTGGCACTACGTCATCCTCATGTGCGGTTCCAGCTGGTGCTGCTGGTGGAACAGGAGCTAGACAAGTTGGAGAAGTTAGGGGGGATTGAGAAGGTATCTGGTCCAACTCCCTCGGTGTCACCCATGGTGATCACTGAAAAGCCAAAGCAACCCAGCAAGAGATGCATCGACATGTGACTCCCAAACAAGGCAATTAAGAGGGAAATGCACATTACACCCACAATGGACAATATAATAGCGGATCTAAATGGGGCTGGGTGGTTCTCGAAACTGGACCTTAATGCTGGTTATCACCAACTCCAGTTAGCTGAAGGTAGCAGGTATATAACAACATTTTCCACACACCTGGGTCTGAGACGGTACAAGCGGCTACGTTTTGGGATTTCGTCCGCTACTGAGGAATTTCAAATTGCGATTAGGGAGGTGCTGTCAGGTATGAAAACATGAGAGATGACATTGTGAACTACTCGGTGACAGCAGAACATCATCAGTGTCTAAGGGCCACTCTGAAGTCCCTGAGTGAGCACGGGCTCACTCTCCACTGGGAAATGTGCTTCTGTTTCCAAAACAAAATTGAATTCTTTGGCTCTGTCTTTACTTAGGAGGGAGTACAAGTTAACCCAAGGAAATTGCGGGCCATCAGAAAAGCACTTCATATGGTCAGTTCATCGCCAGCCTGGCTACCATTGCGAAACTCTTGATTGCACTAACGAATGTGGACGCTAGCTGGGAGTGGGGCCCAAGCGAAGAGGAGGCATTCCAGAAAGTAAAGTCAGCACTTCTAAGCAAAGCAACTATGGCATACTTCGATCAAAAGAAAAGAACGGAGTTGGTGGTGGATGTGAGTTTGGTAGGACTTAGAGTGTTGCTCACACAAGAAGTGGAGCTGGGAAGATGGGCACCGCTGGCATTCACAAGCAGAGTGTCGATGCAGATGGAATCAAGATATGCACAGATTGAAAAGGAGGCCCTCGCCATAAAATGGGCCTGTGTACATTTTCATTTGTACTTGTGTGGACGATCATTTAGGATGATCACAGGTCATCAGCCACTAGTACCATTGTTCAGAGAACCAGCACCCCATCCACCACACTGGATTGAATGGTGGGCAATACAGCTGCAGAAATACCCGTTTAAAGTGGTGTACATGCCAGGGGCTAAAAGCCCTACTGACTTTTTGTCACAGCATCTGCCTCTAGTCAAAAGTGAGATGGAGCAGGAGGATGGAGAAACAGGAGAATACATCCACCTGGTGAGGCATCAGGGGACAGCAAAAACGAAGTCTTGTCTGGGAAGATGTGGTTCCCTGGGCTGGGGTGTTAGTGGATGAGCATGTACGGCAGTGTGCTGCATGTCAGCTCATCAGTAGACCGGAAGTGCCAGCACTAATCATAACTGAGGAGAATTGTGATACTCCTTGGGCAAAAGTCAGCATGAATTTTGCCATATTTCTGGATGGAAGGACCACCATGGTCCTCATGGACAGCCATTCGAAAATACTTCATTGTGGAGCTCATTGATTCGAAGGCTTTCATGAATGTGGAACTCCGTTGGAAAAGGTACTAGTCCTATACGGCTTTCCTGAGAAAATCAAAACAGATAATGGGGCACCTTTTAAAGGACATGAGTTAAAGGATCTGCTCAGTCGCTTAGGGATACGGCACTGCCGGATCATACCGCAATGGCCTCAGTCAAACGGGGAGGTGGAGAGGTTCATGCAGGCACTAAACAAGTCATTGCATATGAAGAGGAGAACCCAGAGGTTAGCCTTTATTGCTTTCTGTGAAAATACTGAGGTACCTCACAGTGAACCACCCAGTACCCCTCATGGACACTCATGCTGAAGAGCCGCAGGTGTGACACAATTCATGTGCTCCTGGAATGGAAACAACGAAATTATGATCCAGAATGTACCCACCACAGACACGCGCAGAACAATCTGAGAGCCACCATCTGGAGGAGAGCTGCCCAGCACCGGCTTGGACTGGGCGATCAGGTACTACTCAAGGATCGCAGGCCTGGATGAAAATTCTGGACGCCATTCAAACCAGGCGTATCAATGGTGGTTAAGGCAAAGGGCACAATGGTGACAGCCCAGAAGCACAAGGAGACAGTCAGTCGGAACATTTCATGGTTCAAGAGGGTAGAGGTCTATGGTCAGTAGAGAATGGAAGATAAAGAACTCATGGAGACACCATGGGGACAGAAGGACCCCAGGATCAACAACTGTATGGGAAACCATCTAGGGGCCAGGCAACCAGGGTAGGATGTCCGATGGAGCCATTAGAATAAAGGAGCCAGCGAGTTGGCTGGGACAGACCCCGCAATCAGCGGTATGACCTTCGGCCCCATTCTAAGCCAAATCACAGGCTCAAGGACTTTGTTCAGAACATTCAGGTAGAAGGTTCAGACAAAGAGGGAAAGAGAAGTAGTGAGCCACCCGGCCAGTATTGGAGCTCACCACGTGCCCCGGACATCATACACCACACCCTCTAGACAGGCCTTGCCAGAGACTATAAATAAGGTCTAGGACTGCAGGTGGTCTTTCACCTGTACTATCCATGGTGTACATGTATCCTCATTAGGATGTAGGGAGGGCCTCTTCCACCGCATCCACATGTCGTACCCGCACCGTCACACTTGCTATTCCTGCACTCATTTCCCTAGGTGGCGGTCACACCCTTAGCCATGAATGAACAATGGGTATTCCCCATTTGTTTTTTGATGTGCTCACAGGCAAACATGAAGATATTTCAGAAGGTGACCCCTCATCTCAGGGAATGGGGGAATTCCAAGGACCCACTACCTACTCTATTGTTTAGGACTCCTACACTGTCTTCCAGCCAACAGCCTTGAACTCGGCCACCATGGTGAGGTCAATAAATTCCCAGCCATGGCTCTCCAATTTTAAAGTGAAAATGCTAGTGACAACAGTGAAGGTGAAGTGGAATCGTGGGTACTGGCAGTGCCTTTGAAACGTGTAAACAGAGGTTTTTCTGCTTAAAAACAGCATCAAACATGTTATTATCTCTTTCCGTCTCTACGCTCTGCCTGTGAAAGTACAAAAAACGCTTTTTGGGGGGGAATACAGCTATATGACTCTTTCTTTTATGTATGAATCAGCATTTCCAGCAAGTTTTGTCTACTTTGTCTAAAAAATACGCCTCGATAAACATGAACGTAAAATGCATTATTTTATCTCTAGTCAATTTTACAGCTACATACCAATTAATTGACCTGCATTCACTCTACTGTTGAAAATTGGTTTGCAGAGAACTCGAAGGACTTGAAATGTATTGCTTATCTACATTGGCTGCTGGGATGTTATCTCCCATCCGTTATGCATGAACAGTCCTACAAGTATGCTCGTAAAGTTTGACTATGCCAATGCTACACTTTGTAAGAAGCAATCACATCAAATGCACTCCACTGCTTTTAGTCCGGCGCCTGAAAGGTACACAGCCTGAGACGATCTAACACTGTCAAGAATGTTCCCTTACATGCATCAGCAAGTACATTTTGTTGTCCAAGAAAAATGTTTTGCCTACGTGAGTTGCAAAGAAATCTCTGAACATATTTTATCGATGCTCCATAAAAAGCAAATCCGACATTCACATATCTTTCTGACTGTTGTTGCTTAGGCGTGCTGATCGCATGCATTTTTGAGGGGTTTTCAGACTTTCAAAGAGCACGGACAAATTAATATTTAAGGCAAATTCATATTTAAAGTTTGCAGGTTCCTTCAATAGCAATATACTGTGATAAAGTATTGTGAATTCGCCTTATTACTCAAATTAGCTAAAAGGGAACTGTCAACGCTGCAGTTGTCTTTGTTTTGGGAGCATGGTTGCAATGTGAGTCATTTTTCCCTGATGCTGAATGTGACAGGGCCAACCTTACACTTTCCAATTTGTTCCCACAAACCAGAGCAATTGGTGTAGATGATGGTGTGGGCTAAGACATCCACTGCAGGTCTCCTTGTCGGACCCTGTACCTATAGCTTTGAATACCAGCTGGTCCACTCAGCATTTCATTGTTCTGAAGTCCATATTACTAATAACGCGGAAATAGCACCAGTTTACATCAATAGCCTGAAGGCACACTGCTTTGGTTGAATATGTGCTCTGCAAATACACCTGCTATGTTATGCGAGTTTCCCATCACAGCCTGAGGGCTGTGATGGGAAACCGGCACCCCAAAGAGAGTATATTGGTCGAGTAGACAAGGTGTAGCTAACATCAAGGTTGTGAAAGCTGAGTCAAGGCCAAGTACAACACGTTTACTCCAGTTGCAGTAAGGATGGGAATGTGTTGTTAGAACTATTTTATGTACACGAACAACATACTCATATCTCAAAATATAGAAATATATCTCAAGTAAAAAAATAATAAGCAAACAAAGAAAAGTGTACAGATCCAAAGGTTACAAAACAATAACAAAATGAAGTTTGAACACCGGAAACCAAAGTTGTGCAAAATATTATTTGATCATGACCATTATCTGATCGCAAACACTGTGCTTTTTGAGCCTTTATGAGAGCACCATGGGTAGCGATCTTTCCAATCAAAACAAGTTCATGCTATGAACATTAAAACAACACTTACAAAATGTGAACACCAGAAATCGTGGAATTACAGAATATAAAAGAGCAGGAGCAGAGCAAATCATGGTTCTAACACAGTGAAAGATACAAAACGGATCTGTGATCACAGTCAAGAGTTAGGAAACCAGCAAGTTTTGTTTGTCTACCGCTCTGTACAGCTTTCATCCTGGAAGACTTAAGGTGCAAGAAGTTGATCAGGCAGAAAAACTGTATTAGCAAATTTATAAAACTTCCCTGGTTTCACATTTCAAGTTTCTAAACTCCCACAACATTTCAGGTAAAGTGGCCATAGTCCTAGTGACTATGGCTTTGGAATTGGTGGGTGTGGGGGAAGGCTTGGGGGGCTGAACTTGGTACTTTAAGGGGATGGATGGAAGTCTCAGACAAACTTGGTTGTTTTCAGAAAAAACACTTAAAACATGGTTAATTAATTAATAATAGTCTTCTACAACGTCAGAATTCCTTTCTTGTACTTTTTGTGTGCATTTATTAGCCTGCTGTGTTCATAACAGAGTCAAGAAGTTCCACATTTGGTTATCGTATTCATTATATATAGCATATGAGGACAATCATGTGTCAGTCAACTGGCACACTCATGCAGACCCTCTTCAAGCTAAGCTATGTGAATCTTGATAGCCTGCTGGATAACCGGGTGCTTGACCTATGCCACAAAAGGGAGTTTTAGGGAACATTCATAAATGTGTGCCAGAGATTCTTTTCCAGGTATGTGATGTGTCCTAGATGTGTCCTAGTTGACACCATGAAGGGGGAGTCACTAGAAGCCTACCAGGTGGGAACCCCTTTGTAATCCACTTTGACAGGGCCTAGAATTGAAGAGGATGGGAGAGGAAGATGTTGAGGAAGACGTTTTCCTTCAATCCTTCATAATCATTGGACATTTGACTTGCTGAAAAATGTCAGCCTGTTAACAGTGAAAAGTTCATGCCGACTTGCTGCCACATGTGGTCTTGCAGTTGGGCATGAAGGTTGAGGCAGGTCACAGACAAAGAGTTTTTCTACAGTGGGATAATCCAGCACCACACCATCAATGTCATGGTTCAAGCACCTCTCCAGAATGTTGAGTGCCTTTATCGATTACCATCAGCTGCCAGCAGTGGTTTTATTAGTGTTTCATTATATCCAGGTTATTGGTAATCCCCACTACCGTGCACCTGCAGATGATGCCATGCAAATCTCTATCTGTCTTTCAGGCTCAGCTGCTCATCTATAAACCGTTATAGTTGTGGATACTTCAAAAGCATCCTCACCCCATCACACAGTCTCTGCTTCTTTCACACTTAAGGTTGGAGCACCTTCTCACCACACCTCAGCCATTACTCTGTTCTCATATTGTCACAAACATGTATAATTGACATTGGTGGTACTCACTGCAGATCGACTTGCACAGAAATGGCTGTTTTCAGACTTCTGCACTGATTATTACAAGTTACATGCTATTAAGGCAATATTATGCTCCTTAGATATACATATACACTAATAGCAACATTGTAAACTAAATGCACTTGTTAGGGTGTGTTAGACCTGGCATCATTGGCGTGGGTTTCCCCTGTATTTTTGCCTTTGCCTCCTGTGGTTTGCTGTGTGTTGGACTTCGTTTTGCTGGTCTAGATGCTTTGGGCACTTTGCCACTGCTGTTCAGTGCCCAAGTGCAAGTGCTCCCTTTGTAAATTGTTGTTATGGATTGGTGTTTCCATAATTGGCTTATTTTATTTGCTAGTCAATCCCTAGTACAGTGCACTGTGTGTGCCCAGGGCCTGTAAATCAAATGCTGCTAGTGGGCCTGCAGCACTGGTTGTGCCACCCACATAAGCAGCCTGTAAATGTAACTCAGGCCTGCCAGTGCAGTGCCTGTGTGCAGTCTAATACTGCCATGTTGAGTTGGCAAGTGCACCCACTTGCCAGGCTCTAACCTTCCCTTTTCTTACATGTTAGTCACCCTTAAGTGAGGCCCATGGTACCCCTGTGGACAGGGTGCCTTGTATGTGAAAGGTAGGAAATGCCCTGGTGTGTGTGGCATGTCCTGATTGTGAAATACTGCCAATTTTGTTTTTCACTATTGCAAGGCTATCTGTTCCCATAGGATAGAATGGGGAGTTTGCTTATAGCATTTTATAAGCCTAACTACCCCTGGGAACAAGGTAGGAATGTAAAGTTTAGTATACCTGAACTCAGAATGTAAAAATTGATCTTTTAGTGAGGGTGATTTTCACATTCTGTGTTTGAAAATACCACTTTTAGAAAGTAGGTATTTTCTTGCTTAACCATCCAGTGTGCCTCTGCTAGGATGTGTATTGACTGTCTGGCTTTGGAGTGACAGGGACTGGGGATGTGCAGTGGCTCTAGAGAGTCTGGATGAGTCAGCGCTAGGCTGAATAGGCCTGGGTCTGCATTTGGAGTGGTGGGAGGAGTAGCACCTGCACCTGAATAGGGCTGTGCCTGCCTACCACAATGATGGCTCCACCCCCCTGTGGTGTGTCTGGAGCCAGGGCTCACACTGACAATGGAGGTTGTTGTGCACTTGCCAAGTGCCCCCAGAACTGGTTTGTACTGGGCTCAGAGCCCTGGGCCAGGAGAGAACAAAGAGATTTACTGTATAAAAAGAGGGGCCCTGACCCCAGATTTTAAGATCACTTCTGGGAAATCAAGAGGAACCTTTGCCAAGGAGAAGAGCTGGAGAAGGAATACTGCCCCTGTGCTGGTTGCTGTCTGGGGTAGGCCTGCAGTGGCTACTTTCTGCCAAGGAAAGGGAAAAAGGACTTTGCTCTTTGCTGTGTCCCCTGCTTGAGGAAGATCTCCAAGGTCTTGAAGAAGAGCTTGCCTCCTGTTCTGAAGTCTCAGGGACACAAAGACTTCACCCCCAGCTCCACTGAACTTCCTTGCTGGGAGTTCTGACCTGCCAAGCGGTGCCTGTAGCTGTTCTGGGCCTCCGGAAGTTGGTCTGGCTGTTGGGAGCTGGAAAAGCAACGCAACAACAAGAAGTGTGATGCATCCGCACCTGTTTACGACGCATTGCTGAAGAAATCGTTGCAGCGCCTGCCCACGGCTCGAGAAATCGCCGCACGTCGCATCGAGTGCACCGATCTCCGAAGTCCGAGATCACCGCACCGATTCCAATGCAAGCCTTGTTGTGCGGCTGCAAGAACCCACACATCGTCCCATCGAGGTGCCAGGTCTGTCGCATCGTTGGGGGATGCAGTAAGAAACTGATGCATCACCTGATTTAGATTAGGGACCATACATAGACTAACAAGTTTTCCTACAATGAATGATTGGTCAAGAGTTATGAACAGGTGCCCTTGTGACGATGTTTCCCAACAATCAACAATCCATGATGTGCTGTTTTGTAAATTTTATTCTGTACAGAGAAAGAGATGGCTTCGACCAATTTTAAAGTCACTCGGTTTTAGGCAATGCCGCCCTGCATTTATAACTTTACAATTTATAGAAAATGAATATTTTATATGGATTTTATCAATGTTCTTAAAAAGTGTACTTAAATGTAAAAAAACAATTTTATTGAGAATTTTTAGAAAAATTCTGTTACAATAACGAGTATGCATTCAGGAAGACAGCTTAAATTACCTGAATAGATTTGATATATGATGTTTTAAAACCTTGTTTTTTGATCATAATGATGTGTGCTATTGTGTGCTTTTATGATTATCTAAAAAGAAATTGAATAAAGCTTGGTTGACTCGACTTGACTATATGACCAACTGACCGAGGCAACCAATACAAAATACATTAGGTTTAAGCCATAGTGAGGACCAACAGACCGACGCAACCAATACAAAATCCACGATAAACGATTCGCTCAGTAGACACAATCTGGCCACCCAATGGAACGCCCAGCTAAGCAAGCTGGAAATAAAAATTGGAAACCTAATTAATGGTGTAAACATGGCTTACGCAAGCATCAAAGAAACCTCACTTGCTTGCCTAGAGATTAAGACTCTCCTACGTGACACAGTAACCATGTTTGCTAACAACATATCACCTCCAGCATGCTGCTACAACACCCAACCTTGTCCATCCATTTGTCGACCCAAGAGAGCAACGAACCATCTATCTATGAAAGACATTGAAAACCTGCTTCAGCATTACAACGTCCATTTACCACCATCCAACACACAAATCTTCACTATACAGACCGTGGATTTCAAAGAAAGGCGAAACCCACAGGAAAAAAGACAGAACACAAACCATGAGAACCTAATTGAAATCTCAAGGGAACTAAATCTCAATCCCTCATCCCTCCCAAAACCGTCCCCTAAATGCATGTTACTAAACTGCAGATCAGCGATCAAGCATGCCAGACATTGCCGAAACCATTCTTCACCATGACTTGGACATTCTTTTCCTGACAGAAACCTGGCTAAATCAATGGTCCGCGCCCATGCTGGACTTACTTGTCCCTCCAAATTACACCATCCAACACCTAGACAGACAGCATCAACCTGGAGGCGGGATTGCAATCATTCACGAGAACTCCCTTCAAGTCAAAACATTCCCTGTAGACAATCTCACATCCTGTGAATACATGGGTGCAGAAATCTACACAGCAGAGAAATCACTAGCCAAAGTACACCTATTCTATCACCCTCCAGGAGACAACCAGCAGTTCGTTGAACAGATAATGAAAACAATCACAATACATTCCAGGCTACACCCCAATGCGATTTTTCTTGGAGACTTTAACCTTCACTGGACCAACGAGGACGATTCACAGGTCTCCATCCTTAAACAATTCCTAGAGGACCAAAACCTGACCCAATCCTGCACAAGCCCAACACACAATAAATGCTCGACGCTCAACCTATCCATATCCAGAGTAAGGGCATTGTCAATAAACTCAATAACACCTATTGACTGTTTGGATCACTACTCAATATTATTCCACCTAATGACACACACACAGACCACCAAAGGGTAAATAACCAAACAAAAATACTGGGTCAGAGACACTAAAAACATAGATAAAGTGAAACTGACAGAAATGTGCAAAAAAAACCTCACCCCTCCAGCATCAAAGCAGAATGTGTCCGAACTAACCAAACACTACAACTGAACAGTATCAAATATAATGGAGGCAGTAGCCCCTCTGAGACTCAAGAAACAAAGAAACAAACCTTCCCAACCGTGGTACAATCAAAGCCTAAATGAGGAAAAGAGAAGTCTCAGACAAGCGGAGCGAAGATGGAGACAGAAACCCTGAACATTACTTCTAAGCAGACTTCGGGAATGACGAAACAGATACAAAAAAAGCATCTGGGAAGCCAAAGCATCATACTTCAGAATCCAACAGGACAATGCAAAAAACCGTCCAAAACGACTGTTCGAAATTGTCAACCAACAAACGGGGGCGAACAGTGTAACTAAGCACAGTATTAACACAGTGGAAGAATGTGAAGCGTTTGCTTCATTTTTCGAAGAAAAAATCGTAGAAATCAAAAAGGAAATTGCAACCAACAGTCACAGTTCACAAGACAATAGAGTCAATGACAGCCATCCCAATTCTGACCCTACAGGCCAGGGGAGGGAGCCATTGTTGAACCACCCTTCCAAGACCAAAAATCAAGCTACATTGAGTGAGTTTAAAATACTAACAGAGGACGAGGTCCACAAGGTCTTAATATCTATGAAACCAACTTCACATTTCAATGACCCCATCCCCTCCACAAGAGTAAAGGAACTTAGTCACATCTTCTCACCTATACTAACAGAGATTGTAAACTCATTGCTAAAACAAGGCAGGATCCCAGAATGCCTGAAGATCGGTCAAGTGACAGCCCTCTTGAAAAAAGCGGGTGCTGACCCTACAATCCTGAGCAACTTTCGTCCGGTGTCAATTATCCCCTTTCTAGCAAAATTGCTGGAAAAACGTGTGCTAAACCAACTGAGCCAGCACATTGACCAATTCGACCTACTTAACAAATTTCAGTTAGGGTTTAGAACAGGACACAGCACTGAATCAGCCATTGTGCATATAATGGACGACACACTTAAGATACTAGACAACAACGACTCGTGCCTACTCATCCTCCTAGATCTCTCTTCAGCGTTTGACACGGTCAATCACAACATCCTACTAAAAGTACTAGAACACAGAATGGGGTTATCAGGGAAAGTGCTTTCTTGGTTTGCTTCCTTCCTACAGAATCGCTCACAGTGCATCAAACTCGGCAACTCATTCTCTGACTCCTCACCAGTGAGATGTGGAGTCCCCCAAGGGTCTACCATTTCACCCACACTCTTTAACCTATATATGGAACCACTAACTGAAATTTTCAACCAATCGAACATTGCATACCACATGTACGCAGACGATACACAACTATACTTAAAGATATCCTCTCTAGACGATGTCATTCAACTAAATAACACTTTAGTCAAAACCCAATCCTGGCTCTCTCCAAACAACCTTAAGCTGAACTCTCTGAAAACAGAATTCCTTTTTTTCTCCCCACCAAATAGCTCCTCACTGGTCCATGATTTGATGAAGCACCTAGACGCATTCAATTGCACACCTACCATCATTAATTCCACGAAATCCATGGGAATAACACTAGACAAAAGTCTAAATATGAGGGCTCACATCAGTGCGACCACACGCAGTGCAGCTTTCCAACTGAGAATACTGAAAAAACTGAAACCATTTCTATCACCTTCGGATTTCAAACAAGCAGTTCAAGCACTTGTTGTCTCCAGACTAGAATACGGTGCGGCGACACTGTCAGGACTACCCAAAACGAGAACAGCTTCACTCAAAATGACTCTTAATGTGGCAGCGAGACTGGTAACAGGAACTAGACACTTTGACCACATCACCCCATCGCTTAGGTATCTAAACTGGCTTCCCCTTGAAGCAAGAGCTCAACTGAAAATTGCCTGCTTCACAAACAAAGTATTACATTTTAAAGAACCAAGTTACCTGGCAGAAAAGATCCGAATATCCGGTGGCAGCCGCTACCTAAGAAGCGCTAACTCTCTCAGGCTGGAACCTCCTAGATTCCGAAAGCAAAAAACTTACAGACGATCCTTCTCCGGAGCAGCACCAAGGATCTGGAATTCCTTACCACCCAAGGTACGCTCAAATCCATCGATCCACTTCTTCAAAAAAGAGGTAAAAAAGATCCTACTGAATAGATTCCTGGCGTAGTCTTTCGGAGAGAAAGGGCACAAGGGACGTCTCAAAGCCAGCAACCTCTAGATTGGGAAGAGGCACATCGCTTACTGGAGAAGCCTCAAACACTCTGATCCTCTGGGTACATGGTTTTGAATAGTTTCAGAGCAGCAACAAATACCCACCACAAAGTCGCGAGAGCTCCGAAAACTGAATTTTAATGGACTGACGGTTTTATAAATATGATATTTGTTGCAACAGCCCAATGCAGCTCTTTACTCTAGAGGTATCTGTGTCTATACCTTTCATCTTCTTTTATTCAACCCTATGTACAGTGCTCTGATACCCCTAGGTAATGTGCGCGCTTTATAAAACACTCTAAATATATATACATATGTGTATATATATATACATATGTGTTTATATATATTGGATGGTGTGTTCATTCATTGCAGCGTAAGCGGTCATCACGCTTTTCACGGAACACCAGTCGTTTGTGGCTCTCCCCCTGTGGCCGCATGTTCATTGGAGGTAGTACGAGAGTGCTAGTGGGTGAGCCCCCAGATTGACAGCCAGGAAGAGGAACAAGGATGGCAGCTGTGGGATACCTGGGTCCTGTAGCGGGGCGGTCTCAGCGACTGCCAGCACGGGGTCCACAACTTACAGCAAGAAATGCCTTGCCCAGGAGACTGGCGCCAACTGGTGACTGGGCACTGCTGACGCCAACGCTAAAGTGGTGAGGTCTGTTTGGCATACTCACACTTTTTTTCCATCTGCCCCCTTCAACCCTGATTATGTGCCTGTTTTGAACTGAACATTCATACTGTTAGTCTTTCAGACATTGAGACTCTCGCCTTGACCATATAGCCTTTATGACACTACCTCTTGTATTTGATATTTGCCGGTAACCTCTGGGGTATTTTTCTTTTGGATCGTCATGCGGCATTCTGGGAGTGGTAGTCCCTTGATGATTCATCCCGGTGATTGGTGAAAGCATTCATGCGGATATTTCACACTGTGTGTATAATCTAACACCGGGTGGGAACTATAATTATCCTGATTCTAATCGCCTTGGCAATTGCTATTGGATCATGACCTTCCACAACACCTCAGGAGTCAGCACGGCATGCCAAACGGAGGTCAGAGGTCGCTCCATGACGAAGCTGTGAGCATTGGCGGTATACATTTTGGGGCTGAGACGGTCTCCATTGAACAATTGAATGACTTTTAGCAGTAGTATTTCTTAAACTGTTATATGTTTTCGTTTTTATATGTGCAGGCGGTACGAGATAAAACAGTTTGGCGCTACATATATCTTTGTAAAATATTCCCACTAGAACTGCAAAAATATACATTCTCTGCAACGTAATTTATTTATGTCAGCAATTACGATGGTAAATAACACAAGCTGTTTAATAGTTGCATTGTGCTAATTTTGAATTTAACATTTGCTTTACCAGTAATTATGACATGTTGCTGCAGGATACATCAGTTGGCTCTATTTGTGATGTATTGTGTGGACTTACTCGAGAGTATGTCTTCTATGTTAATTATGCATTCGAATGGGATGCACTATATATGAAGTGTGTGATAGGGTGCCAACTAGATTGACAAAGGCTTCTAAAGTCGAAACGCGTCTCTCTTACCTCATGGGTTGAGGGGGTCCTGAATGAATAAATTGATGCCGTACCCTGACAGCCTCGTGTCCGTGCCTCCTTCTATGGTTTACTCTGTGGGAGTTGGATGGTGGTGTGTTCATATATATATATATATATATATATATATATATATATATATATATATATATATATATATATATATATATATATTTATATATGCAGAGCTGATCCCTGCAATCCTAGCAGGAAAAACGAGCCACTCCAGTTTTAAGGCTGTAAAGTGTTACAGGTTTATTCGCGGCAACAGAAACGACGCGTTTCGATCTCAAACGAGATCTTGGTCACATGACCTCTTGTCAGTTCCACGTACATTTAAAGACATACTGACATGCACGACGCAGCGTGCAATAAGACATAAAGAAAATATTACGGTGATTTCTAGTGTTAATAAAATTCAAAAACAAAACAAAACATTTGTTAATCTCACAAATGCATTTTGAAAATTATATATAAACATATATATAAGTCTAAACTTTTACACATTTGGTGAACAGTTTGTGATTTATAATTCATACTGCAACATTATTGTATTGTCTCAATGATCCTGAACACTATCTCATGGGTCTAGTGCCCTTAGAGTGTCTGAGACGTGCTTGACTCGGGTGTAGTACCCTCACAACAGTGAATTCCTAAAACAAACCTCCTTATAATAGCCTTATTGCTTGCACTGAATATAATACGAGTGTGGAGACTAGTGCGTGACGTGGCTAATTGTGGAGGGAAGTCTCTGAAATGCAATTACTTTGCATACTATATTCCAACTCCTCTTGCACATATGTACATCTGCATCATAGAAACATGTTTATTTTCTAACATACGAGGTATTTGATATTACCAAATTATCCGTGCAGTGCAGTTGACGATGTTAACTGAACGTGACCAAAGATTCTGTAGAGATAACAGTTCCTATGAACATGCTGGATCTCTTGTGCTCATAGCAATATCTTAGTGGCTATCCTCCTCTTATGTTGTAAAGCCAATCTGTTGAAAATATAAAAAACAGAGACTATTAGTATCACTGTCGCAATTTACCCCATACTCATGACATCATTTTTTACAATACCTAAGTTGGGCTTCAAAACTTCAGGATCAGACAATATGTAAACAGTTAATTGATATCCGCTTGTTCTACTTCAATACAACATGTGTTTTCAGTAAAAGAAACAAGAAATCAACAGTACGAATTAAAATTACTAACAGGTGAAGGTTAAAAATTTAGGAAATCTACAGTCTAACTGGATTGGAACTATTGAATTGGTTGACAGGAAGCGTCCAAATATTCATAGGTGTACGTATAGTTCTTCGTCATTATTCATACCTGTGGGGAACATGCTGCCAGCCAGAAGAATTAATCTGGACTCAAGTCTGCGCAGCACTAAAACTCGATTTCCTCCTCTGGGGTGTTTAGGGATTGTTGCTAAACCGAAGAATTTACCTTTGGTCCAGTCGGCCTCATGCGCCTCATTAAAATGTCTAGATGTACTGTAACTGAAGTCGCGGTTGGTTACCGCTCTCCAGTGCTCCAAGATTCATTTATCAAGATATATATATATATATATATATATATCCAATCGAAAATTCCCTCCATTGAAGATGCCTCACATGGCGTGCAAAACTTCTTGGGAGTTGGATGGTGGTGTGTTCATATATATATATATATATATATATATATATTTATATATATATATGTATATATATATATATATATATATATATATATATATATATATATACGCTCCGACTTCCAAAGGAAAGATGAGCACTCGCGGGGTTTCAGGATTCATGAATTTTATTGCAATCGCAGACGCGTTTCGACGGTTGCCTTTTTCAATGCTCTTTTATATGGTGTTCAATCACCGTGTCAGTTCCGGTCTAGAGAGAAGAGAGGAGAGTTAGTGATGCACTATGCTATTCCGGGCGCCATCTTGCATGTATTATCAAAGTTTTTTCATGCACCTCTGCCCTAAATGGGCTATCTCCTCCTTCAATCTGCAGCTCCACATATTAGTTCATATTATCAGTCTCCTTTGCCCCTCGCCCAAACGGCATGGCAGCTTTTCATCAGCAAATAGCTACCCGCAGGAATTGTTCCCATTACCTTTCCCCGAGATTTGAATAATCTCCAAACTTCATCGACGGGGACCTCCGTGCCTCCATGCACTCTTGCGGCGGTTCTGACAGTGTATTTACATAAAACAGCTCCAAGTTCCACCAAGCACTTATAGAACTCTTCCTGGGCGGGTGCTACCGCATGAGAGGGTGGAACTCTCATAATATGTACGCTGTGACTTCCAAAGGAAAGATGAGCACTCGCGGGGTTTCAGGATTCATGAATTTTATTCCAAGAGCAGACGTGTTTCGGCGGTTGCCTTTTTCAATGCTCGTACAGATACAAGACGTGTTTCCTGCAGACTCTCTTTTATGTGGTGTTCAATCACCGTGTCAGTTCTGGTCTAGAGAGAAGAGAGGAGAGTTAGTGATATATATATATATATATATATAATATATTATTAATATTATTAATAAAAGAAAAATTTCTTTTATGATCTATGGATATGAAATTGAGCAGGCACCATCAAGGGAAATGTATTAATTTCTCCAAAACAAAGATGTATTGCATGTGTGCTGCAGTGCACAGCACACATCCAATGTGTGGGATGCTACACAAAAGTACATTATGGTGTGAGGCTGTCCATCGAGAAGGCAGCCTGAGGGTACACCAGTGCAGGGGACACACCAGCAATGGGCCCATCTTTGCTTATATGGCATTGCGCTGTGTTTCTTCCTTGTGCAAGCCAGCACTGAAAATTTGGATGATGCACTGCTTTCCTTGAAAAATGAATACATCTGGGCCCTAAGACATGCTTTATAGTACCTCATTTGTATGAGCGTTCTCTGTCATATATCATTTTAGGTTACTGGTAGGATGGAGTTGTAATATGTTTAAACATTTTTGCATTGATGGCAATCATTCACCTACACACTTCTTACTGTGGCCTAAAGACACTAATTGTTTATTGCTATTACTGTTTATGATTTATTGCATCATGCATATACCTACATAGCTATGCATTACTTACATTTGCATATTATGATGATGTGCTTCACATTCATATATTTATTTATGTTACAATTAATAGTTTAGAACTAATGTTTTCATTTAAGCATATTCAAGATTGTAAGATTTCCAATTATACTCTTCACACACTGCATCAGAAATCAGGGAGCCCCATCTCATTGTCGTCCTAATAACAGCACAAATAGCATGTTTTCAGCTCTCTGAGACAGAGAGGTGAACATTGTTGCATTCAAGGAGACACTGGCTAGTAGGTATAATACCTTAATATCCAGTTTTTAATATCATTGAACCAACGTATTATGGTTAAATAATTGGGACCAATATAAAGTGTAACTTTTGTTGAGTTTAATAATAATATTCATGTTCCAAAAATTGTATTTACTAAAATGTTGTGGTATTTAGTATAATATTGCTACTTTAGTAATTTTATTGTTTAAAATATAATTTTCTTAAAATAATGGGCTTGTTATATGTAATTCCTTGTATTCTCTGTATGGATATCACCCGATGCTTCATTTTTTTGCTGGTTTGGGATTATTTTGGGGATTAAGGCGCGTAGCGTTTAATTTAAAATGTATTTATTATGGAGGTTTGTTGGGGGATTGGGTAAGTACTGTTTTAATATTAAAATGTTTTTAATGGTGTACTTCTTTCAGGGTGTTTATTTTGGTGGGTAGTTATTGTTATAAGCCCTTTAAATTATTGATAGTTTTAAACTTTTATTTTTTAATTGAATATATATATATATATATATATATATATATATATATATATATATATATATATATATATATATATATATATATTGAAAACTGCTACCATTTGTAAATAATGGGTTTTCTGTATTTTGGGATATTTATTTTAATTTTAATGGGTAAACAGTCTTAATGTGGGCTTGGGTGAATTGTGTTTTTTTGATAGGCTAATTTTAGTATTTTTATGTGGTGGTACATTTTTTGGGTGTCCACATTTTTTTATTTTAAAAAGGTACATTTTTAAAATGCTTTTATGTGATATAATTTTTAGTGGTATTGTAGTTTTTTTTCTTTATTAACATATAACCCTTGCAGGGTTTTTGTTCAAAAATTAAAAGTTAAATATATTGAAACACAATAAATCCCTCTTCCCACTTCCTTGTTAATCAATGATTTTGAGACTGCTAAATCTCTCCTTAACCTCTTATTTTTGTTTTGCACTTTCCCCAGTGATGTGGGATTGATGACAATAGTAATTATTTTATTTATTCATTTTTCCAGTTTGTGTTTGACTGCAGTTAAAAATTAACACTAAGAGCCCCTCTCTGACTGTACACACTTTCCTCAATGTTTTTGAGACTGGAGTTAGAATTGCAACTGTAAATCAGACAGTTGTACACTACCAGCATGATGCATATTTATTGCCTCCCAGCTGGTAGATATCAACCCAAGAGATTCATAGGTCGTAATTGAGACAAACCTCATTACAGTATCAACCCACATAGCACTATGCCCTCTTCCAATTACAGGTGCCGGTGAAGATCATAGCATTCTAATAAAGAAATATAGGGGCCTATTAGCAATAACCGGCGATAATTATCGCAAAGGGCAGTTAGCGCTTGGATAATTATCGCCGGCTATCGCAGGTTTCTATCGTGGAGATAGCGTGCTATCAGCAACGCTTATCTCCTAGCGATAGAAACCCTGGAGAACAGTGTGAATATCGCTTGAAAACAAGCGATATTCACACTGTGATCCAGTGTTAGCTAGGTGATAGGGCGAGGGATTTAGCCATGTAATCCACCTCCCATTGGATTACATGGCTAAGTCAGGTCTGGACCAGGCGTTAACAAACCAGCGCTAAACGTGTTTAGCGCTGGTTCGTTAATCACCTCCCCTGCCTCGCTAATAGGCGATAGCGAGCTTAGCGACTGTTTCCAGTCGCTTGTAGGTTGGGAACGCCTACTTTGCATGCCATTAGCGATAAATATCGCTGGCATGCAAAGCGGCACCCAACCCGGTCGCTATCGCCTAGAAGCTGTTGCTAACAGCAGTTAGCGACAGCTTGCTAATAGGGCGTTAGAATTATCGCCGCTTTAGCGGGAAAAAGTCCCGCTAAAGCGGCGATAGAGCCCTTGATAATATGCCCCACAATGTTCATATTGTAGTCTTGAGCAGAAGGCTGAATATGTATGTGATAGTGTTTCTTACCTCTGCTACACGCTCCTGAAATAATTGAGTACCCAAAACCAATGTTTACATTTTGTTTGATTAAGATATTTAAATTGTTAGAGTCTGAACATTGTATGGTTAATATCAATATCTTCTAAAATAGCTGCCTCATTGTTCTGTTTGATTTACGCTGCTTAATTTAAATGTTTTAGTTAATTAATCTTTAAAGCAGTTGTTTATAAAGCAGAGAGCGCAGCATTTTTGTAGGCATTAAATATATATATATATATATATATATAAATATATATATATATATATATATATATATATATATATATATATATGCAAAGGATAGTCCCCGTCTTTTTGCCAAGCAGGAAAAACGGGAACACGGACTCCACTTGTTGCTGTAAATTTCAATTTAGTAGATAGATTTGGATGGCAGGATGTAAATGTGTTTTACTATTTCTTTTATTCAACTCACAATAAAAATTATTTTGACTCCGGTACACATCATGCAAGGAGAGACAACTACTGACAACAGGAAGTAGGAAAAAGTAAAAGGAAAAAGATACATTTTCAAATAGTAGTTCTTTCAGAGGTTTTCACTACCCTTTAGAGAACCACTCAAATAATTTTATATATGTGATCTCTCTGTAACTAGCTTCCTGCAACTCTAAAAAGTCTACGCACCTACATTTAAATGGCATTAAAAAGCCTTTGATGTTGACCAAAATATTACTATTTTAAAAATGGGAAGACATTAAGCGACAGAGAAGGTAGGTAGTCTGAGTAAACAGATGTGGAAAGGTAATGCTGGTAGGGCTGTCTTTCTTTATCTATCTTAGCTCTTTTCAAAATATATTGTGGCTCAAATGAGAAAAATACATGTTTTCCCTCACATAAACATGATTAGGTTCATATCTGTATTAACACCTCAGCGTTTTGTTATTTCAGACTACTCAACTGGAAAGTCTTTAAATTCAACAGCTCCTGTTCCAAGAAAATGGCATTCAAGAAGTGTCTCTCTCTTATCTTTAAAACCAAATGTTAGAGGGGGCATGGCCAAGATGGCGGCTGTGTAGGATGCTTCTCACGGTCCTCCGGCCTCGCTGCGACATTTGCTTTGTTACAGCGCATAATCAAGTGGCATCCCAGGCTGTGGGACAAGGAGAGGAGCCCGGCATGCGAACGGGTCCATCGGCGAGCAGTTTGGACCGCGGGCGTGCGAACAAATGCCGTGTCTACTTGGCGGGAGCTGAGAGCCCGCGGCCTACTGCGGTGGACGCTGGGCCGCTGGAGTCTTTGCGGCCTGACAACAGCACGGACGGAGGAGGTGGCCCTGTTCGGGCCATCGGGACACTGGGTGCCGAAAGTGAGGTGTCCGGACCCCTGGTTCGGGTGCCCTCGGGCCCGCGCCGCATTCCAGGGCATAGTGGAAGCGACCGTGCGGCCGACACGGAGGCACTTCGGCCTGAAGCAGCCAGCCTGTCAGCGGAGCTTGGGGGTCTGCGAAGGCCCGCTGTGAGTGGTGAGCAGCTGGAGAAGTCTTGCGTGAGAAACACATACTGCTTTGGAAGCGGGGCTCCCTGCCAACGGCAACGCCACGTCCGGCCCCGGCTGGGAGACGCGGCTGGGAGCACCCGGTGGAGGACGAGAGGGCCTGCGGGCGGTCTGCGACTGAGCGAAGGTCGGGGGCAGAGAAAGGAGTACGACCAGAGGCCTCGTGACCCGACAGGGCGCTCAATGGACACGAGCAATACCTGTGGCCCCTAACAGCGGACCGGTGAGGGCAGTGAGCAGACATCAGCGGTACAGCCCCGGTCCCGGCAGTACTGGGAACCCGTTGCGGGGTGCACGCTAGCGGCGCAAGCAGGGGCTAGCAGATGAGAGACAATCCGGATAACCGCCTCGAATAGCAACTGCGGCTTGGGCCCCACACCGCTCTATTCATTGGCTTAGCTGCGCAGCGTGAGTCTCTCCCCTGGGGACAAGGCCTACCCACTCCCAAGGGACCTTTTGGTGACCGGCAAGTGGAAGGCCCTCCCCTGGAGCAGTGGTGCTGCAATTCGCACTTTGCCGGGCACTGGAGGGGAGTTCTCCCAGCACATCCACAGCAGTACGGAAGGGAGAGTAAGTGTACTTGCCCTGGGTGCACGGGACAAGAGGCATTGAATCACGCCCAGAGAGCAGGAACTCACAAGGCACACAAATGGCGAGTGCAGGACTAAAAAAAGAGCGATCAGTAAAGGAGATGCTCTTGAAACAGGCCTCACAGGGGTCCGCCGGCCATGAGGAAGAAGGACCTACTGGCGCACAAGAGGGGGCCGATACCCCAGCGACGAAGGCCTTCATGACGGAGCTCTTTACCACATTGCGCAAGAACCTGCAGGAGCCTAAGGGCCAACTGGCAGCAGACCTCAAGGAAGTAAGACGGGACGTGGTAGAGATCGGAGACCGCATGGCGACACTTGAGGAACACTAAACAGGGCGCGACGAGGAGATAGAGATGATGCAGCAGGAGATACTCAATCTTAAGGAGCAGCACATTGAGCTCCAGGGGCATGCGGAGGACCTGGAGAACCGGTCCCACCACAATAACGTACACATCAGGGGAGTGAAATCCGGAGCAGAGGGGGACGACATCAGGGAGTTTGTCCAGGCCCTCTTTCGCCAAGTGTTGGGGCCGGAACACACGACGGAGATCCAGATAGACAGAGTCCACCGTGTGGGGCTGCCGCATCATGGGGCGGCGCCGCCGCCAGACATCTTGGCATGTGTGCATAACTTCCAACTAAAGGAGCTCCTTATCCGGAAGGCTAGAGAAACGCATCCTCTGCAATTTAGAGGGCACTCCCCCACATTCTTCCAGAACCTCGCTGCCACTACACTGTTCAAGAGGAGGGAATTTCGGCCGATTACCCTTCACTTGAGAGAGAAAGGAATTGCCCACGCTTGGGGACATCCTTTTCGCATCATCTTTCGATATGAGGGCAAGTTGAGACAACTCAGATCGCTGCAAGAAGCCAAAGAAGTTCTGGGACTGAAATCACCGGACTCCCCCGAAAGCCAGCACAAATCTCAGGACAGTAACCGAGACAGATCAGATCGGTGGCAGAGGGTGGGTAAACAGTCCTCTGCCCACAAGCCGGACACGGCCCCTATGGCTAAAGAAAGAGAAGCGGTCCGCTCCTCGCTGACCACCAGCCCGGTCCACTCGTCCCCCGCCTGAAAGTAAGGTAACATTAAAATATGCTGTTTTCTGCTGCAGTGCTGGAGGGCCGCTGTTGTTAGACTCTAGAGGTCAGTTTTGGGCGATTGTCCCCATACCTACAACTCTAGGATGAACTTTTGTTATTCACGCATCCTTGCGTTAGGTTTTTCTTGTTATTGTACGAAGCATAATGGTTCTGTTTTTGGGGATTATTTTCTGTTGGGCTCCCTGCACCGTCCCTCAAGCCGCTTACCCCCGAAGGTCCTTTAATCGAACTCCCAAGCATGCCACCACAGACACCTCAGCCATAGACTCCGCGAGGGAGCTTCCCTCACCACTAACTGGGGTTTATGGGTAGGGACCTCAAAGTGGTTAGCCTTAATGTGCGAGGCCTTAATCACCTGATAAAACGTTCTGCCATCTTCTCCTTACTTGAAAACTCTGAGGGGGACGTTTGTATGCTGCAGGAGACCCATCTGCTATCCAGAGATACAGCTCGGATGCGATCCCGCCGATTCCCCCATCAATATTGGTCCTCAGGCACTGCTAAGAAAAATGGAGTGGCCATATTACTGGGAGCAAAGTTTGAAGGGAAGGTCCTATCTACACTATATGAAGTAAAAGGGAGGGTATTAGCCCTTAGACTACAGTGGGGGGCCACGCTCATTACGTTAATCAATATATACTCACCGAACACGCACCAAGAGCCCTCTTGTCCGGCACTTATCAGCATGCCTGGCCTCGCAAGACGCCGCAATTCTAGTGGGAGGAGATTTTAACCTGGTCTTGGACAACGCTATGGACCGCTCCTGTCGGAGAGTGGGGCAAGAGGGGGAACTTTCCTAGGAAGGGAAACAGTGGCTCACAGACACGGGGCTACACGATGTATGGCGGTGACGCCACCCTACTAGTCGAGACTACACCCACTACTCCGCTGCACACAAATCTTACCCACGACTTGACTACCTCTTAGTCTCCACAGCGCTGATACATAGGGTCCGAGACACCACTATAGAGCCACACTCCCTGTCCGACCATACACTGGTCACGATCACCATACAATCAGACACTCACCCTCATGTTCATAGGCGCTGGCGCTTACGGGAGGGTTTGCTTCAGACCCCCAGTGTAGTTCAGGGTATCCGCACAAAGATCGCAGACTACCTTCAGCTTAACAACAAAGCAGAGACACCACTGGCGGCATTATGGGAAACACTGAAGCTAGTAGTGAGGGGGGAGTTAATAGCAATTTCCTCTGCAGAAAATAGAAAGCGACATGAGCTGCGGCAAGGTATTGAATGGGAAGTGAGCGAACTAGAGGCCATACATAAACACACGGGGGCTCCGGCATCTGGACTTAGACAGGGCAGAATATGCACTAGTACGACTGCGACACAAGTTTTATCTAAGCAGTGATAAATGTGGTCGAATGCTGGCGCAACGACTACGCGCCAAAACCATGGCGGCCGCTATAGCATCGATTAAAACTCCCTTAGGCGAAGAAGTGCACGCTGACTCGCAATTTGCAGACACATTTTGACAGTTCTATCAGCGGCTATACACGGCCGACCACACAGAGCATAGGGACGAAAACGTGTACCTTGAACCTAGCAAATTCACTCGGCTCCCCGGAAATCAGGCGTCACAGCTTGAAGCGCCTATACGGCCGGAAGAGGTCATTTCAGCCATCGCTAGGCTGAAACTGAATAAATCCCTGGGACCGGACGGATACCCAGCTTTGTTTTACAGAACCTTTTGTGTGGAATTAGCACCGATCCTGACATGCCTCTTTAACTCCTTCCAGGACAGCGGTACGGTCTCCAAATCTATGATGGAGGCCGCCATCTCGGTCATTCTTAAACCCCAGAAAGACCCAAGTCTATGCGGCTCCTACCGCCCGATTTCACTACTCAACCTAGATGCAAAAATTTACACTGGGATCTTAGCGGCGCGCTTGAACCCGTTGATGGCTGGCCTGATAGATCCGGACCAGGCGGGGTTTATCCCTACGCGCCAGGGAAGAGACAACACGAAACGACTCCTACATCTAATGGATAGTACCCTTAGATCCTGGAGGGAGGCACTGCTCCTCTCAGTGGATGCAGAGAAAGCGTTCAATAGGGTGAGCTGGAAATATCTGTTTGCCACCCTCCGATGCTTTGGCTTCGGCGAAAGCTTCATAAAATGGGTAGGATGTGTCTATCAATCACCAAAGTCCTTCATCAGAGTCAATGGGGTGTCGTCGACGCCTTTTCAGATTGGGAGGGGGACAAGGCAGGGGTGCCCGCTGTCTCCCCTCCTGTTCGCGCTATACATGAAGCCTTTTGCACAACGGGTCCGTGACCACCCGGAGATAAAAGGACTCCGTTTCGGTGGCGATACCCACAAGATAAGTCTATATGCGGATGATGTGATCCTCTCCCTAGCTCAAATGACAAGAGACCTAGATGGCTGGACTAAGCTAAATCTGGCCTGGTTTGGGAGCATTGCGGTGGTCAAAATGATGGTGTTGCCGAGGATTCTGTACGTATTCCAGACAATACCTTTGCCCCCCCCCCCGAAAACAATACGAACCCTGCAACTGGCGATCAATAAGTTTGTCTGGGGAGGGAGGAAACCGTGCTTGCCTTTCTCCTAAATGGTACTACCCAAAGGAGAGGGAGGAACGGGCCTACCACTAGTGCATAGATATCTACAGGCCTCACATCTCTACTACATTGTAGAGTGGAACCGACCGCTCTCTGAGAAACACTGGACCTTTATGGACCAGGCAGTGACAGGCATCAATATTTGGCGGGAGATCTGGCTGCCGGGTAGAGCGAGAGCGTGGTGACTTTACTCTTCACCCATAATGGCGACGACATTAAAGACGTGGGACGCAGTGGCACTTAAGCGAGAACTGACTACGTTTCCCTCGCCGATGTCTCCAATAGTGGGCAACCCTGACTTCCCCCCAGGCTGTAAATCCACAACTTTTCAAAAGTGGAGGGAGGCGGGTTGTAAACGGGCCGGCTCGCTGTTTGATGAACAGGGTATAATACCTTTCCCACAATTGTGCTTAGACTATGACCTCCCGCGGGGCGAAGAGTTTCACTACCTCCAACTGAGGCACTGGGTCACCTCACCACCTTATTTAGCGCAGGTCTCGTGGCAGCTGACACCGTTCGAGAAATGGCTCATTTGTAAAAATGACGACAAACATCTGGTATCGGAATTATACAAAATGCTGTCAGTGGCACAGAAAGGAGAGCGCACTAAGGGTCAGCTACGCTGGGAAGCAGAACTGGGCCGGGCCCTGTCGGATAAAGAATGGGACCAAATATACTATAGAATCCACCACACTGTCCATAACACAGCGGGAACGGAGTCAGCTTTCAAGGTCGCCTCATACTGGTACCTCACTCCGGCTCACATACACGGGTGGGACAAGAACCACACACAACTATGCTGTAGGGGATGTGGGCTAGCTGGCTCTCTAGCACATCTACTTTGGCATTGCCCGAGGCTGGGACGATACTGGGAAGAAGTGTTAAACGACATTGACAGGGCATTCGAGACAGAAATCCCACGCTTTCCCGCCTACACACTGTTAGGACTCCCTAACGCTTTGACATTCCCTCTACGGTCAATCAGGGGACGGCAAATGGCTCTAGCTCTATTAGCAGCAAGGCAAGCAATCTTGGCACATTGGGGCACGACGTTGGTACCCGACCACACAGCGTGGCTACGGAGATTGTGGCTGACCCTAGCAATGGAGCGCATGTCGCTGGTACAGAACCACAAGGGTGAAACATACGCAGACCTATGGGCCCCTTTCATTCAATTACTGTCCAAAGAATTCAAGGAGGTGACGTGCCCCAAATACTTACAGATATTGCACCTGATCCCAGAGTCCGAACAGGCGAGCACATCCAACAGATGATAGGGCGGAAGGGTGGTGGAGAATAAAAGGTGGCGAACATACCCTAATCCGCAGTTCACTTTTACTTTTGGTGCAGGTCCCCCCGTTCCCTTTTCTTTTGGAGGTTAAGGGAGGGGGTATTTTTCCTTTTCAGTTCACACCATATGTTCTTCTTTCATAAATGGAGATGTTTCTGCAGTCCAGAAAACGCTGCCAGCCTCCGGGTTGTAGGCACCAAGCTGTGTATCTATGATGTATATGCTACCAATTCGCTGCCGGCCTGAAAGGTTGTAGGCATATAGCGGTGTACTGTCACAGGACTGCTTTTCTTCTTTCGTTATCCAAAATCCAATAAAAAGATTTGTTCCATAAAACCAACCACTCTGTAATAAAGCTACAGTAGATTGGTGAGGAGTCTGCTGCTGATATTCTTAGTGTGTTTTTCTCTCAGCATGCCGGACTATTTTTCTGCCATAGATGAGGAAGACATTTGAGAATTTATAGAAAATATGTCCTCTTTTAGCTTTCTAGAGCACTAACCATAATAACTCTGACAAAATAAAACCCCTCCTTTTGTTCATTTACCACAGTCTCCTCTGTAGGAAAGGCTTTAAACTCTGCAGCTTTGATTCCAGCAACATAGTTTTCAGGTGTGCCTCACGAATGTTGTGAATGAAGAATGTTAGCTCTCTAGTTGTTCTTCAGAACTCTGTGATGAAGCTGAAGTAGAACATTGGAAAATCAACAGATAGACTGCTGCTTCTGTTGGAAGTACTTTTTTCTGTACTTTTTCTGAGAATGTCAAACATTTTTCTTACATGAATGAGGAAGGTATTTATTATTTTATATCAAATGGATGGGATGAAGTAGGGCAAACTACTTTTCTTAGGCCCCGAATCCACCCCAGCCCCCCAAAAAATGGATGCCTTCCCCTTGGAATCCATTGCTTAATTATTACCCCTACAATTAATCCAATTTTTAGGTAAGTTGATTTATAGTAGTAAGTCACACCCCTTTTATTTATGAATATTCAGCATTCTTAGCTTCATTTGAGTTAGAACAGTAACCCTCCCCTTCATTTATGCTCTTTCCTAAAGTTGTTGTTTGATTGGAGTTAAAATAGTAGATCTCACCCCACAAATTATTCACTTCTCCAATGATTGCGAGGTTGGATTAAGAATAGTATATCCAACACCATTTAGTTATGCACTTTCCGCTATTGTTGGGTTGGAAGAAGAATGCTAAATCACCCTCCTTCCCCCAAAAAATAATGTTACACTTTCCCCAATGTTTGTATGGCCGATTTTCGAATACTAAATCTCCTTCATTTATTTAGTTCCTTCAATATTCAATATTAGTGGTATTTGAGTTTGGATAGTAAATTTGACTACCTTCATGTTTGCACTTTCCCTAATGTATGACTGACTGGAGTTAGAAGAGTAAATGTCACCCCATTGATTTATGCTTTTTCACTAATGTTGGTGATCTGCAGTTCAAATAGTAAATCTGACCCCCCCTCAAAATTAACACACTTTTCCCAGTTTTTATTAGACTCAAGTTAGTCAACCACCCCCTCCCACAATGTATACATTTTACCCAATATTTGTAGGACTGGAGATAGAATAGTGAATTTAATCCGCTCAAAATGACTGAATTTACCCAACTGTTTGTTGGCTTGGAGTTAGAATTGCAAATCATCACCCCATATATGCTTTTTAGTAAACCTGTTCTTCTTTAGTTATGCGGTTTGGAGTTTGAATAGTATAAAATCCCCCACTTTCAAATCATGCCTTTTATTCTTATGTTGGTAGGATTATATTCAATATCCCATATCACAAGACTTTAATTTTGTTATGGTTGCTCTGTCCTGATTTCAATTTTACAATGATTCTGTAACAGTGTATGTGATGTATGAAACAGTCTAATGATGTGCAATGTTTGAATGGTTAAGTATATATTCTTGTATAAAGATGCATTTTATTTATGTCAATTAAACATTTGTATATTGTTATTATTTTGATTTCAATTGATAAATATATTTTCTTGAAATATTATAATTATTTACCTATATCAAAAGGCATTTTATTTAAAATACAGTGTAGATTACAATGTAGCTCATGTTAAAAACGTTCATTTGTTAAATAATGTAGGTTTCATAAATGTTGATTAACATGCTAGTGCCTGTATTTTCATTTTTAGATATTGCTTTTATAAGTTTAACTGCAAAGATGTTTTTAGTTTGCATTGAGAAAAGTTACAAAGTATAGATTTACTTTAAAAAATAAACTTTGATGTAAAATTCAATTGCTATATGTAGAAATATTTTTTTAAATAATCATATTTTTAAACACTATGGGGCACATGCATCAAGGTAGGCTTTTGCGATTCCTTAATTGCGATTATTAAGGAATCGCAATTATGGAATCGCAAAAGCCTATGCATGTAGGAATCGCTAAAAAAATAGCGATTCCTAAACATTCCTTAATTGCGACTCGCAAATTGCGACTCGCAATTAAGGAATGAATGGGAATTGCATGCGCATTTTGCGAGTACCCAATAGGTACTCGCAAATTGCGCATGCAATTTCAAGGGTGCAAGGGTGCCAAAAGGACAGCCTGTTGCACCTCTGAAATTGTAATGTGAACACATAGTTAAGCACACACACATGCCCCAAGGGCATGTGTGTGTTTAACCAGGAACTTTGAAAAATGCACTTTAGTGCATTTTTCAAAGTGTTTACAAATTACCATCAAGTTCAAATTGATGGTAATTTGCGACCACTATTTGCGAAATCGCTATTTGCGATTTCATCATGCATTGCATTTAGGGAATCGCAATTTGCGATTCCCTAAATGCATCATAAGTAAGTAATCGCTATTTTTGCGATTACTTAAATTGCGATTTTTGCATTTGGGATGACGCATCCCAAATGCAAAAATACTGGTCGCAAAAGGGCAGATTCTGCGAATCTGCCCGTTTGCGACCGGTTTTTCGATTGATGCATGGGGCCCTTTATTTTGTATTAGATATTTTATTTAAGTCTATAATTAATTTTAAAATGCTCTATTTTTCAGTCTTATAGCCCTATTAAAAAAATAACTTATTATGCAAAGATGTAAACAAATGGATATCTCCTGCTATGACTAAACATGTATGAAGATCAAATTTACTCTTTCTCTGTGAAGACCATCCGTAGATTAGGCATGAGTCTCTGGATTTATCACCAAAAAGTAACTTTTTACTCCCTACAGAAAATATTACAAAAATCAGTAATGTTAATTAAAACTGTGAAAAAATAATGCATTTTCATTTAATTAAAACAATATAAAAACATCCTGCCCTAACTCCTCCTCACCTAGAGCACAACACACCCACTCCGAAAACAAACATACCATTTAATTACAAGGTAAAAAATATTTTTATCAGATTTGTATACTAAATTAAGTTAATTACAATTTTTATCTAAATGAAATTAAAATTCAATTTCACCTCAGATTAGACCCAGCTATATGAAAATCAGTCTTGACCCTGCTACAATAGAAACATTTCAGCACAAACTGCCAAGCCAGGTCCTCTCAGTTCTGGACAACAAGAAACCTAAGCCCGGTTTTGCCCTGACTGGGGTTCATCAGTCAGGTGTAGCTTGGTTCCAGTGGTATTGTGAGTAAGGAAACCACATCTGGGCATAGCCTCAGCCACTTAGGGTGTTACATCAAACACACAGAAAGGGGATGGGAGAATGCTTGCAATAAGTGTAACCACTGCCAATTGTTCGGGGTAGCATTCCAGACCATCATTCTTTTGCCCACAATGCCACCTCAGATTAGACCCCCGTCATATGCAAATCAGTCCTGTCACTGCTCCAATAGGAGCATTTCAGTCCGTACTGCCAAGCCAGGTCCTCTCCGAACCGGAACAGGTGCATTGTGGCTCACAGGGTTCCTCTCCAATACTATTTAAAATACGTGTCCAGCCACTGTCTTCTCTGTTTATATTATTTTGCTGGCTTGCTCTGTTGTACACAAATGACACCAAGATTATTATCAGACTGGACAAGCAAGCTCAGATCTATCAGTGAATAGGCCACAATTGTTTAATATGTAAAATAAGCAATATCAGGTCCTGGCATGACCATATAGGTCCATCCCTAGCCCCACTGGAAAAGACAGAATCCCTGGAGACTGTCATTTGTTAAGGAAGTCTTGGTATTTTAAGAGGGTATAGGAGCAGTCACCTCGTCGTGTTGTACACTATGACAGCTGCAGAATACTTGTGCCTTTCTCCTGAATGTGACTCATGACTTAGTGGTCATAGCATGTGTTCGATCCAAAAATCACTATTGTAATAGTCAGTACTTGGGCTTTACTGCATTTCTGATGACTAAGCTGTAAAAAATGGAAGAGTTGATCAGATTTTTGAGGGCTGGAGAGCTTTGTACTAGTTTGCAATCAAGCAAAGGGTGCAGTTTATGGTCGTACGCATTGCTCCTAAAGTCTTCTGCAATGAAGACTCTTGAAAAAATCTATAGAAGCTTAAACAAAGAGAAATCTGAAATTGCCATTTTATGAAGATCCTACAATTCATACTGCTTCTTGACTTCTGAAAATATGTGCCTGCTGATGGCAGAAGGACATGAACAGAGATAAAAACACGGAGAACTCATCTATGCTTCTGTAGAGGGTTGACATCATATCTGTTCTCTCAGTAAGATCATAGCAAATGGCTGTGATTGTTCTGTTTTAAGTTTTGTCTTGCTTTTTCATACTGCCCATCGATGTGTCTTCTATTCTTTAGTGCACGTAAACCTCTACATTCTGACTCTCTTGCATTGTGACATCTGTCAAACAAGCCTCCAGTCCAATTGCCGTGTTTTAAAATGGATTATATTTTCCCTTCAGGACAGCTCTTATTATCATAAGACTGGCCTAACAACCAGTGGATGCAGGTGGGATGTCAGAATGAAATCTGAATTATTAACTGGTGCACTGCAAATTGACTATTCATGCCACAGAGTTATGCGCATCTCTGTTCATTGGTACATTTTCTTAAGCCTAATACTGCTGTAGATGCTCCCAACGCAAATCTGAAGCTCTCACAAAATCCAATTCCTGTTCATGACTTTTGAGTCATCAGGATAAACAGTAAAAGCAGTCATCAGTGTAAAGTATGCCAAACATAACATACAAATGTAACAGTAATCACACAATGGAACTCGTAATCTCACAGGGAGGATGGTAATTTGATGTAGAGTTCGGTCATCTGGAAAAACAGATGCTAAGAGCATGGTATAGAAACCAAATCAAGGGTCTTGGCTAAACACTATTTGACGTTCATAAAACCATAATATTCACAAAGCTTTAATGCTCACGCAGCTCGAAGTGCACTTGTTATGAAAATATATGGTACCAATGCAATGCAGTACATGGTTAGCAATACACTTTAGATGATTGGGAAAGAGTTAACGTCGCCTGTTTTGGCAGGATGCTATGTGGATTCTCTTTACGCATGTCAGCTAACAAACACAACCACAAAAAAGAACGAGGGAGGAAGTTGTGGATGGAGCTGTCATCTGTGAGCAATACTCATCCTCCCTTATGCAAAGTGGCATTCGTACACAGAAGTAAATGACAGCGGCACCAACAGATTTCACAAACCTTTTTTGGAACAGCATTTGTTGTATTATTTGCTAAGGAGTTGCACCAGGAATGACTGTAAGTAATGTTCACAAACATTATATTTGGTAAAGAAACATACACACAAAGGTGTCCCCATCTGTCCCAAGGCCCTGGACATCAATCAACATTGGGAGGCCGGGAGAAAACTCCTCTGAGTGTATGCAGTCCCCCCAAACCTTCAGAAACCAGTCAGGGACAGCCCTAAGGGGTCCAAAGGTGGCTACATCCTTGGAACTAAGGTGGGTAAACCCCTTTCATGGTCTCTCCTCTCTAAGCTCACTAATAGGGGGCCTCCATTCACCAGCAACCTGTAATGGTCAAAAACAAAAAGACATGGGGAGCATCGAGGACAAAAGGCAAATAAATGACACATCTGCACATCCTTACACAACTCCAGTTATCATCTGCCATTAAATCAGGCTAAGTATTCATGTTAATGGAATGGAAGTCTCCTCACCCTGTTAAAGCACAGCTGGTTAGATCCTCCGTTTCCACGTAAGATGGTATTTTAAATGCGTTTAATGTGAATGAAGATGAAATGAACGTTAGGCAAAACATAAAAAGTAAAAAAAAAACATTCAATCATATTGGTGCATTCGGGCTATATAGATTTTGCGACGTTTCAAAGGGAAAATTGGAAAAGGAATTGCAGGGTTTGTGAAAAAGGAAAAAGGAACATATTCATTATTGCGTGTTAAATTTAGCTACTGTTCAAGGCAAGTCCTTGCAATTTCTTTCCTAAAGTCATATCATACATATGTATTTTATTATTAGCAGATCTAATGTGTACTTTAATTTCTTACTTGTTATGTAATTTGCAAGCCACTAGACTGTTTAAGGGAGTAGTATGTGCCTTAATCAATGCTGTTGGTGTCTCCCACCAGGCCACTTTGCGTTTAGTGCATTGTCTAAAGTGTGCTAAAGAACAGAAATGTGGCTCTAGACAAACATACAAAATCTTCTCTTTCCACTCCTGTAGACAATACACGTATACATATTATTACACGTTTTGCTGCGATGCACTTCTCAAAATGTTCAAAAACTGTAATAACACCAATTGGTGGCTTCTAAATCTAAAGATTCGCTGTGCTAACATCCGGCAGACCAATTAACGTTCCACTGTTCTCCCTTACAATGTTCTGTGGTTTGAAAAATGATAAGGACGTTGTCCTTTCGCAGTATAATGATTATCTTTTCCACTGCTCTTTGCGGTACTGTATGTAAGCAATTACATCTTGATCTTAAAAACCGTACTCCTGCCAAACCAATGTAACTTATATCTGCACCACAAAAGTAGGTAGCGGGGAGTGAATTTGTAAACTGTCGTTGATAAAGCACACTGTTTGACATCATTGAATGTGCATAAACATAGTGTTGCCCGGAGTTTTCATTCTTAATTCTAATGCTTTTTGGGAAGATTAATTGATAACATAAGAGGGGTTGCTTATGGCTTATTTTTAAAGGTAGTAATTAAGAGAGAATTGCTAAACCATGAAGACCTTTGTAGGTTCAATTATGTTCTTATAAAGATGAATATGGCAGATCAATCAGATATTTAAATTAATGGCATAACTTGTGAAAACCGGATGCGAAGGACACACAAAATAGTAAAGATAAAAAGCAAAGTTTTATAAGTTACACAAGCCAATGCAAGCAAATTTCAATAAAATGAAAGGTGTTACACTGGTATATAGTGATGCTCAGGTGAATAAAAACGTGGGCACATCAGTGAAATAAAGTGTAAGCACAACGATTGGACAATGGCGGACAAAGTCTTAGCAAAAAACAATGATACAAAAGGGGAGGAAAGAGTTTCATCCTTACAGAAAGTCTCATATACATTGACTATAACAGCCCAATCTATAGGGGATGTTGTGGTGATGACCCCACAAAGAGTTCTCTACAGAAGATAATTTTTAAGATGCTACAGAGATAATTCGAATGTAGCAAGCCTATGGGATAAAGAGCAAAACACGGTCTGCATTTCCATTTCTTAGTATTAAAATTGGGTTGTTAGCCCTGGTCAAGCAACAGCCATAATCTCTTGCAGGATGAGCCACAAAAAATCTCTAAATTAACATGTGCTTAACCCTGGGTAGCTTTGCAGAAAAAGCAGTCAGGCTTAATTTAGAGGCAATGTGTAAATTATTTATGCTGCACTCAAACAGTAATAAAGTAAAAATACAACACAAGAAAAAACCCAAACCAATAAAAAAAAAAAAAGAGTACATCTTAATAAATAATTTGACGCCAAAAATGACAAAAATCCAATCAGTAGAATCAGGGCTTTGAATTTTGAAATATTTAGGTAAAATAGCACCAAAAAGCACAAAGAGCTAACTATGGACATCTAGTCACGCTGGACTGGGTCAAAGTCACAAGTTCAGTCCGACTGCGATAAAGCACAGGTCAGCCACAGTCACCTGGATAGGCCCACTGAAGGTTCAAACAAACAATCAAACAGGATTTATGAGGAGCAGCTAATCGCCCACAAGGGTATCCAGGTGCTGAGAGCCAGGCTGCGCAGATGGAATCAGTTGAATAGCCAAGTCTTCAGTCCCCTTCTTAATTCCTGAAAATAAGGTGAGGTTCAGAGATGGAGGAGGAGGCTGTTCCAGGACTTTGTGGCAAGGTAGGAAAAGTAGCGTCCTCCACTGTTGCTTTGGCTGATGGGGGGGGGGGTGCTGAGCAAGGGAGAGGGAGGCACTGTGCAGGATTTTGGAGGGTTGTGGAAGCTCAGTCGGTGGTTGATGTATGCTGGTCCTTGGTTGTGTAGGGCTTTTTAGGCGTGGGTCAGAATCTTGAATTTGCATCTCTTGTGGATGTGGAGCCAGTGAAGTTTTTCAGGTGAGGGGTGACATGGGTCTGTCTGGGGTCTGTACATCCCGTAGTCCAAGCGGCTGGTGACGAGGGCTTGAGTGACAGTGCGTCTGGTGGAGACTGGGAGCCATTTGAAGATTTTCCAGAGCATGCACAGAGTGAGGAAGCAGGTGGAGGCGACTGCGTTGATCAGGTTCTTCATGGTGAATTTGCTGTCCAAGATGATGCCAAGGTTACGAGCATACAGTAC
>CAWUFW010024154.1:0-64849 GCA_963921515.1 Calotriton arnoldi
CTTGTGCTTTGGATCACGTGTGGTCCCGGCCTCCAGCAGGAATACCTCCGAAGATCAGAGGCCTACACCGTCCCGAGGGACCGTGGGCCCCTGTTGAGTGATTCCGCCCGAGGTGTCTTCGCGATCCCTTGCCAGCCGGCTCGGGGTCCCCAGAAGACTTTCTAAAGAAACCAAAGGGCTCCCCTGGTTGCTCCAGGCCTTCCCTGACTTACCCTCGCTGGGTGAGTTCCCCAGACCTTGCTGGTCTGCGCCATCGACTTTTCTTCACTTCCACGAGATTTGCTGTTGCCAAGGCTTGTTGGGTCCAATCCGGTCGCCGACACCTCAGCAAGCAGCAAACATCGTGGTACAGTCCGAATCCTGCTCTTGGACGCCGACAACGCCTCCTGGACCTCGTGACTGCGGAGTCAAGACGACCGACGACGCACCTGAAGCACCCGACATCGGTGGGCATCTGCTCATCGCCTTCCTGGTCACTGGCTAGTGACCCAGACTCTGTCCCCTCTGCTTTCAGGTACTTCAGATCCTCGATCCACTCTTGGATCCACCCGGACACTTTCCTCCTAGTCGCCAGCAGCACTTTGCAGCAGATCTTCATAGGAATCGACAGCGAAACCCGACCCCGAACGGCACCTATGCACCCGGCTTCCCTGGGTGAGGTAACACGAGTACTCCGGTGCTCCCGTGGGTAGAGACTCTTCAAAGTCCTAGATCTCAAAGGGTTTGTTCCTAGTCCTCCTCTAAGTGTCCCTTTCCTTTAATTTCCTGACCGCAACTTTCTCCATAGAAGTAAACGGCGTATCGCGGTTGTGTATTTACACTGCACGCGTCCCCCGTGGGTCCCCTGTGTCACTACCTTGGGTGGTTCCTTGTGGTCCAAGCACTTCTAGAGGCTCTAGGCCTAGTGTCTAGTTCAGTCGTGGTTCGCATACCACTTTATTGGTATATGGTTTGGTACGCCCCTAGGGCCCAAACGTGTATTTGTGCTATTACTGTGATTTAAGATCTTATAACCTATGTACTTCGAACTCTAGCCTCATAAAGAGACTAGAGGGGTGTGTTTAGTAATAAATACATATATTTTGAATATATACCTGGTGTGGTGCTCTTTCATTTGGTCACTCAAGAGATTATAGACTGGTAAAACAAGCTGCTTTACATTCCTTCAAGACTTAGCCTGAAGGCTGCTCTCCATAGCTACCACTAGGATAGCTTTCAATAAGGTTGTCTTTAACCTACCTACCATAAGAGTCGATTTGGACTGGTGCAAGGTGCCCACTATAATTAGTGGACAGCATATGCCAGGCCAACTTCTCACACATCTCACCAAGCATAACTTGCCCAGGCAGCACAAGGTCTTGTGTCACCATTGTGACACTTGCCCCTGTGTCCCTAAATGCCAAAGCCTCACGTCCATTGATTAAAGGCTGTTGTCTGTACTTGCCCAGATTACTGGGACTCACAGTGGAGGTCACATCCATGCCTCCATCACAGACTAACACAGCCTGAGTCAGTTCTCTGACTAGGTCAGAGCCCAACTCAGTTCCCAGGGTGAACCCTACTAAACCCTTGGCTGGAGCACTTCCACCAACTGTACTAGGGGGAACAGGTGCCTTAGGGGCATTGGTGGGTGCTGGACTGGAGTCTTTGGACTTGGTGCAATCACTGGTCCAGTGGGTCTTTTGCTTACAGACCTTGCACCATGGTTTTCTTTGGCCTTTCCCTTTGGTAGACTGTGAATCCCCACCAGAAGAAGATTTTTGGGGGCCTGATGAAGACTTTTGATCTTTACCCTTCTCCCCACCCTTGTCAGAGTTCTTAGCATCTTGCTTCTTGGTTTCCCCACCTTGGTTCTGTACCTTCTGCTTCACCCTGGTTCTGACCCATTTGTCTGCCTTCTTTCCCAATTCTTGGGGAGAGGTCAGATCAGAGTCTACCAGGTATTGATGCAACAGCTGATTTTGACAGTTATTAAGAATCTGCTCCCTCATTATCAGATTGTACAATCCTGAGAAGTCACACACCTTACTGCCCATCAACCAGCCTTCCAGAGCCTTGGCAGAACAATCCACATAGTCCTACCCAGTCTTGAGTCTGTGCTTTTGGGTGTCTCTGAACTTCAACCTGTACTGTTCAGTGGTTAGGCCAAACCCATCAATAAGAGCACTCTTCAAGACCTTGTAATTATCAGCATCCTCCTCTCTAACAGTGAGGAGCTTATCTCTACCTTTGTCAGCAAAGGAGAGCCACAAGATTGCTGCCCACTGCTCCTGAGGGACCTTCTGTACCTTACAGGCCCTCTCTAATGCAGTTATCCATTTGTGGATATCATCCCCACTCTGGTAGGGAGGGACAATCTTGCTCAGGTTCCTATGGTCATAGGACCTTTCCCTGTCTCTAGGGACATGGCTGCCACCATGGGACTCTAGTCCCAACTTTCTTCTCTCTCTAAGGAGATCTAGGGATTCCCTATCTAAAGCCAATTGCTTTTTCTGATTTCCAGCTGAGTTTCCTCATACTGGACCAGTCTGGCTCTTCTCTCATGAGAGGATTCCCTCCTGTGAGAGGAGATAGAGCTCCCTATGGAGGTGCCAGAGTGGTTAGACTCCTGAGAAGGAGATCTAGACTTCCTGGGCACACTCTTAATCCTTCCTGGGGGGACAAAGAGGGCATCATCCTGATCATCCTCATCATCTTCCACAGGAGGGATTGGGTTATCCAGGTCAGGGTCATTGTCACCCTCCTGGCCAGTCTCAGAGGGGGGCTGGGGGTATTGGTACCCCTGGCCTCCTCCTCTTCCTCTGCCCCACCCTCAGCTCCTACCCCTTCAGTCCCCAAGGGCTTACTAAGGTCATAAGCCACCAACAACTCCTTGAGGTGTTGGGTGGTGGGACTTTGGCCTGTCCTTATTTTTCTCAAGTTACATAAAGCTCTCAATTCCAAGAATGGGAGTGTATCATACTTGGAGGGTGGAAGCTCAATGGCTTCCTGCAAGGATTCTTTGGATCCTGCCCTTAAAGACATTACTAGTGTGGTGTGGTGTATGCACTACCTACTCTAGTGTGGCCTACTAAACTCTCTTGAGTTGTAGAAAGGGCTGTGCTATCCCTTAACACACAACTCTAAGTTCAGTAGAACTTACTGTATTCTAAGCTTAAATTATATGTACCTTAGGTACCTTTAGTGGTTTTCAGTTGATCAATTCAATTGAGATTATCTGGTAAAACAATAGCAAGCTGGAATCCCACACGCTGCACACCAATGTGAGAAGTTGGCCTGGTATATGCTGTCCACTAATTATAGTGGGCACCTTGCACCAGTCCAAACAACCCCTTATTGGAGATAGGTTAAAGACAACCTTATTGAAAGCTATCCTAGTGGTAGCTATGGAGAGCAGCCTTCAGGCTAAGTCTTGAAGGAATGTAAAGCAGCTTGTTTTACCAGTCTATAATCTCTTGAGTGACCAAATGAAAGAGCACCACACCAGGTATATATTCAAAATATATGTATTTATTGCTAAACACACCCCTCTAGTCTCTTTATGAGGCTAGAGTTCGAAGTACATAAGTTATAAGTTATTAAATCACAGTAATAGCACAAATACACGTTTGGGCCCTAGGGGCGTACCAAACCATATACCAATAAAGTGGTATGCGAACCACGACTGAACTAGACACTAGGCCTAGAGCCTCTAGAAGTGCTTGGACCACAAGGAACCACCCAAGGTAGTGACACAGGGGACCTACGGGAGGCGCGTGCAGTGTAAATACACAACCGCGATACGCCGTTGACTTCTATGGAGAAAGTCGGGATCGGGAAATTAGAGAAAAGGGACACTTAAAAGAGGACTAGGACAAAACCCTTTGAGATCTAGGACTTTGAAGAGTCTCTACCCACGGGAGCACCGGAGTACGCGTGTTACCTCACCCAGGGAAGCCGGGTGCATAGGTGCCTTTCGGGGTCGGGTTTCGTCGTCGATTCGAATGGCGATCTGCTGCAAAGTGCTGCTGGCGGCCAAGAGAAAAGTGTCCGGGTGGATCCAAGAGTGGATCGGAGTTCTGAAGAACCTGAAAGCAGAGGGGACAGAGTCTGGGTCACTAGCCAGTGACCAGGAAGGCGATGGACAGATGCCCACCGATGTCGAGTGCTTCAGGTGCGTTGACGGTCATCTTGACTCTTCAGCCACGAGGTCCAGGAGGCGTTGTCAGCGACCAGGAGCAGGATTCGGGCTGGTACACGATGTTTGTCGAGTGCTGAGGTGTCGGCGACCGGATTGGACCCAACAAGCCTTGGCAACGGCAAGTCTCGGTGAAGATGTAGATCGTCGATGGTGCAGACCAGCAAGGTCTGTGGAACTCACCCAGCGAGGGTAAGTGAGGGCAGGCCTGGAGCAACCAGGATGCGAAGGTAGAAAAGGATTGGCTTTCGTTAGGGCTACTAGCCAACGGGCTAGCGACCGCGAAGGAGCCTCATGACGCCGCACGTGGATCTGGCTTACAGGACACTCGTGGAGTGGGGGCCAGTGATCTTCGGTGCAGGTGGTGCTGGAGGCTAGGGCTACTCGGAGCCCAAAGCACGACTTCTTGGGAGACCCAGAAGAGGATGCACTTGCAAATGTGCTTGGTGTCCAGGGGTCACGGTCTCAAGTCACCCACGATAGCCACAGGCCTCAGCTTTGCTGGGGACTCAAGGTAGCCTCGGGAAGTCTGAGAATCCACCTCTGGTGATGCGATGACTTCGGCGTCCGACGGGAGCTTCAGAAATGCGAACCGGACAGATGCTTCTTTGGTGCCTGCCAAGCAGGGGAGTCACTCCTTGACCCCAAGGGAGATTCTTCTGTCCTCTAATCGTGAGTAGAGCGTCGAAGGTCCAGGATTCAGTTTCAGAGTTTCGTCCAGGGATAATCTAAAGTCCTAAGGACTGGGTTCCTACCTTTATACTAAAGATAGGGGTTGGACTACTCTGTGGCCCCACCTATGGGTGGGTCAGGGCAGAGGGGTGGCTACACCCTTTCCCTTTGTCCAGTTCGCGCCAAAGCAGGGGCTGCAAGCCCCTGATCCGGTTTGAACTGGGGTATGCACAGGGACACCAAATGTGCCCCCAGTGCAGGACTTCAAAGCACCCGAAAGTGCTCCCGCCCAGCCCCAATACACATTATCCTGTCTGGGGAGGTGGTCACACCTCCCTGGGACAGGAAACCTATTGTCCAGGCCTCCCCTGCCGGAGTTTCGTCCAGCAGCAGGAGGCCAGACTCGTGTCTGTGGCAGCAGCATCCATTTTGTGATGCCAGGGCTCTGGAAAGAAGTTACCGGACTAGTCAGAGTTAACATGTCTTTCCCTCTAGAAGGGTGGAATGCTACCCCCGCCGCCAGGATTGGCAGGGGGGTAGTATTCCAAGATGTTTGACACCAAACACGACATGTTTAGGTGCAGCCATTCCAAAGTTAGCATTTTACCGCGAGGATATAATGCGCTTAAGAGTATATGGTCAGGCTGCACTACAAACAGCATCAGAGATGGTCTCCGAACGCTGCAGAGGGGCCCTGCTCATGCAGGGGCACCCTCTCACATAGGAACCATGCACTCTGCCTTTAGGATTGATAAGGCCTGCCTTAGGAGTGACTTATAGGTTTATATGTGTGTATGTATTTAGTGATATAGGTAACCTATATCACAGTAAGGGTGCATGCACCACCTTACCCAGGCTGCAGTAGCAGACCTGTGGTGTCAGTTTGGATGGCCTTCCAGGGGTGGCATAATACATGCTGCAGCCCCTGGCAGGCCTCTGAGGTACCTATGCCCTTGGTACATAGCATACCATATACTAGGGACTTATAAGGGCACTCCAGATCCCAATCAGTGATGTGCCTAAGGCACATGGAAACCATTTTAGAGAGGAAGCAGCTAGGCTGGGGTTCTGATTAACAGGGCCCCAGCCAGACTACTGTCGAAAAACAGTGAAGCATCAGCAAAAAGTGGGGGTACCCATGTGAAGCAGATCCTACTCTCCTACAGGTGGTACGTCATTTCATCGGACGGTGTGCCTCCGTTGGCTGGCACCACAACGTAAACGGGCGCACTTTGATGGCGGGCGGCGTCGCAGGCGGTATTGGCCTGTCTTTTCACATCCTAATTTGGCGGGAGTGCGGGCAGTTGCTGGCGGACGGTAACTAGCAGTTTTTACCTCCGTCGGCACGGCGGTAGTGTTTCCGCCCGCCATCGTAATGACCCCCTTAATGTTATAATTAATTTTGTATTGTAATAATTTATATTATTATTCTTTGTTTATTTGGAATTATAATATGTTTAATTATTAATATTTGTAATTTTAAAAATAAACAAAATTACTAATTGTAAAGGTTTTTAAATAGTTTAATTTTTTAATTTAATTAGAATGGTTGGTTTTTATAGATTTTATGTTATTGGTATATGTGTATGTATGTATGTGTATATATATATGTATGTATACATATATGTATATTATCTACTGGCGGTCGCCAGTAGATAGTTATAGTTAGGACCTATTTTCCATAGGAAATCCGCGACATTCTATTTGAAATAACTCTCTTGCCGGTTGACGAATCTTCGCGAAATTTTCAAACTTTATGGCCCGCTCCGGTCCGCTCCTACCCTGAAAGTCTCGGGGTGATTCATCAAGCGGGGGCCGAGAAAAAGGGGGTCCCAAAACGTGTTTTCCCCATTCATTTTCCCATAGGAAACTTTAGACACGGCTACAGCCCGAACTGCTGAACGGAATTACACCAAATTTGGCAAAGAGGTAGTTCTTGGTTCAGAAAGAACCCTTTTGTTAAATGGTGTAAATCCGTTCAGTAGTTGCTGAGAAAATCAAAAGTAAAAACACATATATATCTGGGCGGAGCCTAACCACACATGTCATCGTGAGATCTGATTGGCTGTCAGCACTTCATCCTGGAATTGCTGGCAGCCATCTTGAGACCAATATACATGATAGTACCCCATTGAAATGCCTTGTAGTGAATCAAAGATTTTGAGGGTTACCAAAAGGAGAACTATTAAGGGTGATAACAGACTTTAGTTACATTAGAATTCATTTGTTGATGGTACCATACTAATTTCAGGAATTGTGGTGTGTTCTAAGGTGATTTTACCCTGTGAAAAACCTTCTGCTGGGATATCATGAATCATGTTTGAGAGAAAACTATTTTCACATGCTTGTCCCATACAGTTTTGGAAGGTGCTCCAGAAGCTAAAATGAGAGCATATTTTCTGTAAATTCACATTATCTTTCTCAGTCATGTGAGAATGAAGTCTGACATTCTCAGTAAAACATGTACATCCAACAAGGGCAGAGACTGTCAGTTGATTCCTTTGTGTTCTACTGCAGCTTCCCAGAGTGTTCTAAAGAACAACTAGAGTGCTAACAGCCTTACTTATGACAAAAGTATGGCACACCTGAAGCCATCTTGATTGGAATAAACTGGTAACACTTAAAACATTTAATTTAAAAAGGAACAAAATGATGGGGTTCATTTTGTCATAGAAATTATGGTTAGTGCTATAGAAAGAAAAATTAGGACATGTTTCAAGTGAGATCTCAAATATCTTCCTGTTATATTTCAACAGGAGCAGCCTGTCAGTTGATGCCTTTGTGTTCTACTGCAGCTTCCCAGAGTGTTCTAAAGAACAACTAGAGTGCTAACAGCCTTACTTATGACAAAAGTATGGCACACCTGAAGCCATCTTGATTGGAATAAACTGGTAACACTTAAAACATTTAATTTAAAAAGGAACAAAATGATGGGGTTAATTTTGTCATAAAAATTATGGGTAGTGCTGTAGAAAGAAAAATTAGGACATGTTTCAAGTGTGATCTCAAATATCTTCCTGTTATATTTCAACAGGAGCAGCCTGCCAGTTGATGCCTTTGTGTTCTACTGCAGCTTCCCAGAGTGTTCTAAAGAACAACTAGAGCGCTAACAGCCTTACTTATGACAAAAGTATGGCACACCGGAAGCCATCTTGATTGGAATAAACCGTTAATACTTAAAACATTTAATTTAAAAAGGAACAAAATGAGGGGTTCTTTTTTAAATAGAAATTATGGTTAGTGCTGCAGAAAGAAAAATGAGGGCATGTTTTAAGTGAGATCTCAAATCCTCTTCTATTTCATTAGAAAATTCTGACATGCAGACTGAAACAATCACTTTCAATACCAGCAGCAGACTTCCAGTTAACTCCCTGGTGAGCAGTAGCTTTAGTACAGTGATCTAATGAGCAACTAGAGTGCTAACATTCTGAATTTATGGCAAATGTGAGACACATCTGAATGCCTTCTTGATGGAATCAAAGTAAAAAACTGAAAGCATTTCCTACTGAGGAGACTGCAGTAAATGAGGAAATTAGGAAACTTCATAACAAAGAAGTCTTCCAAGATGGCCACCAGAGAAAAAAGAGCCCAAATGTAGCACAAATATTACCCAGATGTAGCCCACATATAGCCCAATGACAAAAGTGTGCAAAACACTTTTTATTTTTAGTTTTTTTGCAGTTTTATGTAGTGCAGACTGGTCAGGTATTGGAGCGTTGCATCTTAAAACATGACCCCCTACACTACAAAAACACTACTGCACTACTCTAAACCCTAAAACACTACCCCAGCACGACTCCCTACACTACACAAGCACCACTGCACTATCCTAAACCCTAAAACACTACCCCCAGCATGACCCCCTACACTACACAAACACCACTGCACTACCCTAAACCCTAAAACACTACCCCCAGCACGATCCCCTACACTACCCAAACACCACTGCACTAACCTAAATCCTAAAACAATACCCCCAGCACGACCCCCTACACTACCCAAACACCACTGCACTACCCTAAAACATGACCCCCTACACTACACAAACACCACTGCACTACCCTAAACCCTAAAACACTACCCCCAGCACGACCCCCTACACTACACAAGCACCACTGCACTACCCTAAACCCTAAAACACTACCCCCAGAACGACCCCCTACACTGCCCGAACACCACTGCACTGCCCTAAACCTTGAAACACCAGCCCCTGCACGACCCCCTACACTGTTCGAACACCACTGCACTGCCCTAAACCCTGAAACACCACCCCCAGCACGACCCCCTACACTGCCCGAACACCACTGCACTGCCCTAAACCCTGAAACACCACCCCCTTCACGACCCCCTACACTGCCCGAACACCACTGCACTGCCCTAAACCCTGAAACACCACCCCCAGCACGGCCCCCTACACTGCCCAAACACCACTGCACTGCCCTAAACCCTGAAACACTATCCCCAGCAAGACCCCCTACACTGCCCAAACACCACTCCACTGCCCTAAACCCTGAAACATCACCCCCAGCAAGACCCCCTACACTGCCCGAACACCACTGCCCTAAACCCTGAAACACCACCCCCAGCACGACCCCCTACACTGCCCGAACACCACTGCACTGCCCTAAACCCTGAAACACCACCCCCAGCACGACCCCCTACACTGCACGAACACCACTGCTCTGCCCAAAACCCTGAAACACCAGCCCCAGCACGACCCCCTACACTGCCCGAACACCACTGCACTGCCCTAAACCCTGAAACACCAGCCCCAGCACGACCCCCTACACTGCCCGAACACCACTGCACTACCCTAAACCCAGAAACACCACCCCCAGCACGACCCCCTACACTGCCTGAGCACCACTGCACTGCCCTAAACCCTGAAACACCAGCCCCAGCATGACCCCCTACACTGCCCGAACACCACTGCACTGCCCTAAACCCTGAAACACCAGCCCCAGCACGACCACCTACACTGCACGAACACCACTGCACTGCCCTAAACCCTGAAACACCAGCCCCAGCATGACCCCCTACACTGCCCGAACACCACTGCACTGCCCTAAACCGTGAAACACTAGCCCCAGCACGACCCCCTACACTGCCAGAACACCATTGCACTGCCCTAAACCCTGAAACACCAGCCCCAGCACAACCCCCTACACTGCCCGAACACTACTGCACTGCCCTAAACCCTGAAACACCACCCCGTGCACGACCCCCTACACTGCCCGAACACCACTGCACTGCCCTAAACCCTGAAACACCACCCCCAGCACGACACCCTACACTGCCCGAACACCACTGCACTGCCCTAAACCCTGAAACACCATTCCCCCTGCACGACCCCCTACACTGCCCGAACACTACTGCACTGCCCTAAACCCTGAAACACCATCCCCAGCACGACCCCCTACACTGCACGAACACCCCTGCACTGCCCTAAACCCTGAAACACTACCCCCAGCAAGACCCCCTACACTGCCCGAACACCACTGCACTGCCCTAAACCCTGAAACATCACCCCCAGCAAGACCCCCTACACTGCCCGAACACCACTGCCCTAAACCCTGAAACACCACCCCCAGCAAGACCCCCTACACTGCCCGAACACCACTGCACTACCCTAAACCCTACAACACTACCCCCAGCACGACCCCCTACACTACACAAGCACCACTGCACTACCCTAAACCCTAAAACACTACCCCCAGAACGACCCCCTACACTGCCCGAACACCACTGCACTGCCCTAAACCTTGAAACACCAGCCCCTGCACGACCCCTACACTGTTCGAACACCACTGCACTGCCCTAAACCCTGAAACACCACCCCCAGCACGACCCCCTACACTGCCGAACACCACTGCACTGCCCTAAACCCTGAAACACCACCCCTTCACGACCCCCTACACTGCCCGAACACCACTGCACTGCCCTAAACCCTGAAACACCACCCCCAGCACGGCCCCCTACACTGCCCAAACACCACTGCACTGCCCTAAACCCTGAAACACTATCCCCAGCAAGACCCCCTACACTGCCCAAACACCACTCCACTGCCCTAAACCCTGAAACATCACCCCCAGCAAGACCCCCTACACTGCCCGAACACCACTGCCCTAAACCCTGAAACACCACCCCCAGCACGACCCCCTACACTGCCCGAACACCACTGCACTGCCCTAAACCCTGAAACACCACCCCCAGCACGACCCCCTACACTGCCCGAACACCACTGCTCTGCCCAAAACCCTGAAACACAAGCCCCAGCACGACCCCCTACACTGCCCGAACACCACTGCACTGCCCTAAACCCTGAAACACCAGCCCCAGCACGACCCCCTACACTGCCCGAACACCACTGCACTACCCTAAACCCATAAACACCACCCCCAGCACGACCCCCTACACTGCCTGAGCACCACTGCACTGCCCTAAACCCTGAAACACCAGCCCCAGCATGACCCCCTACACTGCCCGAACACCACTGCACTGCCCTAAACCCTGAAACACCAGCCCCAGCACGACCACCTACACTGCACGAACACCACTGCACTGCCCTAAACCCTGAAACACCAGCCCCAGCATGACCCCCTACACTGCCCGAACACCACTGCACTGCCCTAAACCGTGAAACACTAGCCCCAGCACGACCCCCTACACTGCCAGAACACCATTGCACTGCCCTAAACCCTGAAACACCAGCCCCAGCACAACCCCCTACACTGCCCGAACACCACTGCACTGCCCTAAACCCTGAAACACCACCCCGTGCACGACCCCCTACACTGCCCGAACACCACTGCACTGCCCTAAACCCTGAAACACCACCCCCAGCACGACACCCTACACTGCCCGAACACCACTGCACTGCCCTAAACCCTGAAACATCACCCCCAGCAAGACCCCCTACACTGCCCGAACACCACTGCCCTAAACCCTGAAACACCACCCCCAGCAAGACCCCCTACACTGCCCGAACACCACTGCACTGCCCTAAACCCTGAAACACCAGCCCCAGCACGACCCCCTACATTGCCCGAACACCACTGCACTGCCCTAAACCCTGAAACACCACCCCCTGCATGACCCACTACACTGCCCGAACACCACTGCACTGCCCTAAACCCTGAAACACCATTCCCCCTGCACGACCCCCTACTCTGCCCGAACACTACTGCACTGGCCTAAACCCTGAAACACCATCCCCAGCACGACCCCCTACACTGCACGAACACCCCTGCACTGCCCTAAACCCTGAAACACTACCCCCAGCAAGACCCCCTACACTGCCCGAACACCACTGCACTGCCCTAAACCCTGAAACATCACCCCCAGCAAGACCCCCTACACTGCCCGAACACCACTGCCCTAAACCCTGAAACACCACCCCCAGCAAGACCCCCTACACTGCCCGAACACCACTGCACTGCCCTAAACCCTGAAACACCAGCCCCAGCACGACCCCCTACATTGCCCGAACACCACTGCACTGCCCTAAACCCTGAAACACCACCCCCTGCATGACCCACTACACTGCCCGAACACCACTGCACTGCCCTAAACCCTGAAACACCACCCCCAGCACGACCCCCTACACTGCCCGAACACCACTGCACTGCCCTAAACCCTGAAACACCACCCCTGCACGACCCCCTACACTGCCCGAACACTACTGCACTGCCCTAAACCCTGAAACACCGCCCCCAGCATGACCCCCTACACTGCACGAACACTACTGCACTGCCCTAAACCTTGAAACACCAGCCCCAGCAAGACCCCCTACACTGCCCGAACACCACTGCACTGCCCTAAACCCTGAAACATCACCCCCAGCAAGACCCCCTACACTGCCCGAACACCACTGCACTGCCCTAAACCCTGAAACACCACCCCCAGCAAGACCCCCTACACTGCCCGAACACCACTGCAGTGCCCTAAACCCTAAAACACTACCCCCAGCAGGACCCCGTACACTGCCTGAATGTGAGAAGTTGGCCTGGTATATGCTGTCCACTAATTATAGTGGGCACCTTGCACCAGTCCAAACAACCCCTTATTGGAGATAGGTTAAAGACAACCTTATTGAAAGCTATCCTAGTGGTAGCTATGGAGAGCAGCCTTCAGGCTAAGTCTTGAAGGAATGTAAAGCAGCTTGTTTTACCAGTCTATAATCTCTTGAGTGACCAAATGAAAGAGCACCACACCAGGTATATATTCAAAATATATGTATTTATTGCTAAACACACCCCTCTAGTCTCTTTATGAGGCTAGAGTTCGAAGTACATAAGTTATAAGTTATTAAATCACAGTAATAGCACAAATACACGTTTGGGCCCTAGGGGCGTACCAAACCATATACCAATAAAGTGGTATGCGAACCACGACTGAACTAGACACTAGGCCTAGAGCCTCTAGAAGTGCTTGGACCACAAGGAACCACCCAAGGTAGTGACACAGGGGACCTACGGGAGACGCGTGCAGTGTAAATACACAACCGCGATACGCCGTTAACTTCTATGGAGAAAGTCGGGATCGGGAAAATAGAGAAAAGGGACACTTAAAAGAGGACTAGGACAAAACCCTTTGAGATCTAGGACTTTGAAGAGTCTCTACCCACGGGAGCACCGGAGTACTCGTGTTACCTCACCCAGGGAAGCCGGGTGCATAGGTGCCTTTCGGGGTCGGGTTTCGTCGTCGATTCGAATGGCGATCTGCTGCAAAGTGCTGCTGGCGGCCAAGAGAAAAGTGTCCGGGTGGATCCAAGAGTGGATCGGAGTTCTGAAGAACCTGAAAGCAGAGGGGACAGAGTCTGGGTCACTAGCCAGTGACCAGGAAGGCGATGGACAGATGCCCACCGATGTTGAGTGCTTCAGGTGCGTTGACGGTCGTCTTGACTCTTCAGCCACGAGGTCCGGGAGGCGTTGTCGGCGACCAGGAGCAGGATTCTGGCTGGTACACGATGTCTGTCGAGTGCTGAGGTGTCGGCGACCGGATTGGACCCAACAAGCCTTGGCAACGGCAAGTCTCGGTGAAGATGTAGATCGTCGATGGTGCAGACCAGCAAGGTCTGTGGAACTCACCCAGCGAGGGTAAGTGAGGGCAGGCCTGGAGCAACCAGGATGCCAAGTAAGAAAAGGATTGGCCTTCGTTAAGGGCTACTAGCCAACGGGCTAGCGACCGCGAAGGAGCCTCGTGACGCCGCACGTGGAGCTGGCTTACAGGACACTCGTGGAGTGGGGGCCAGTGATCTTCGGTGCAGGTGGTGCTGGAGGCTAGGGCTACTCGGAGCCCAAAGCACGACTTCTTGGGAGACCCAGAAGATGATGCACTTGCAAATGTGCTCGGTGTCCAGGGGTCACGGTCTCAAGTCACCCACGATAGCCACGGGCCTCAGCTTTGCTGGGGACTCAGGGTAGCCTCGGGGAAGTCTGAGAATCCACCTCTGGTGATGCGATGACTTCGGCGTCCGACGGGAGCTTCAGAAATGCGAACCGGACAGATGCTTCTTTGGTGCCTGCCAAGCAGGGGAGTCACTCCTTGACCCCAAGGGAGATTCTTCAGTCCTCTAATCTTGTCGTAGAGCGTCGAAGGTCCAGGATTCAGTTTCAGAGTTTCGTCCAGGTATAATCTAAAGTCCTAAGGACTGGGTTCCTACCTTTATTCTAAAAATAGGGGTTGGACTACTCTGTGGCCCCACCTATGGGTGGGTCAGGGCAGAGGGGTGGCTACACCCTTTCCCTTTGTCCAGTTCGCGCCAAAGCAGGGGCTGCAAGCCCCTGATCCGGTTTGAACTGGGGTATGCACAGGGACACCAAATGTGCCCCCAGTGCAGGACTTCAAAGCACCCGAAAGTGCTCCCGCCCAGCCCCAATACACATTATCCTGTCTGGGGAGGTGGTCACACCTCCCTGGGACAGGAAACCTATTGTCCAGGCCTCCCCTGCCGGAGTTTCGTCCAGCAGCAGGAGGCCAGACTCGTGTCTGTGGCAGCAGCATCCATTTTGTGATGCCAGGGCTCTGGAAAGAAGTTACCGGACTAGTCAGAGTTAACATGTCTTTCCCTCTAGAAGGGTGGAATGCTACCCCCGCCGCCAGGATTGGCGGGGGGTAGTATTCCAAGATGTTTGACACCAAACACGACATGTTTAGGTGCAGCCATTCCAAAGTTAGCATTTTACCGCGAGGATATAATGCGCTTAAGAGTATATGGTCAGGCTGCACTACAAACAGCATCAGAGATGGTCTCCGAACGCTGCAGAGGGGCCCTGCTCATGCAGGGGCACCCTCTCACATAGGAACCACGCACTCTGCCTTTAGGATTGATAAGGCCTGCCTTAGGAGTGACTTATAGGTTTATATGTGTGTATGTATTTCGTGATATAGGTAACCTATATCACAGTAAGGGGTGCATGCACCACCTTACCCAGGCTGCAGTAGCAGACCTGTGGTGTCAGTTTGGATGGCCTTCCAGGGGTGGCATAATACATGCTGCAGCCCCTGGCAGGCCTCTGAGGTACCTATGCCCTTGGTACATAGTATACCATATACTAGGGACTTATAAGGGCACTCCAGATCCCAATCAGTGATGTGCCTAAGGCACATGGAAACCATTTTAGAGAGGAAGCAGCTAGGCTGGGGTTCTGATTAGCAGGGCCCCAGCCAGACTAATGTCGAAAAACAGTGAAGCATCAGCAAAAGTGGGGGTACCCATGTGAAGCAGATCCTACTCTCCTACACAACCCCCCCAAACGTAGGGACATTAAACTAACCTTGCCCAGTTAAGTCTTCATGTTCTAAGTGGAAATACCTAGAGAGTCCATCTGCATTCGCATGGTTACTCCCAGGCCTATGTTCCACTGTAAAGTCCATCCCCTGTAGGGAAATGGACCACCTAAGCAGTTTGGGGTTTTCACCCTTCATTTGTTTTAGCCATAAGAGGGGCTTATGGTCTGTCTGAACCAGGAAGTGTGTACCAAACAAGTATGGCCTCAACTTCTTCAGAGCCCAGACCACAGCAAAGGCCTCCCTCTCTATGGCTGACCAACGTTTCTCTCTAGGGGTCAGCCTTCTGCTAATAAAAGCTACTGGCTGATCCTGACCTTCTTCATTCAATTGTGACAGTACAGCCCCTACCCCCAATTCAGATGCATCAGTTTGAACAATGAACTTCTTGGAGTAATCAGGACTCTGCAGAATTGGAGCAGTGCACATGGCCTGCTTGAGGTCATCAAATGCCTTTTGACAGCTAACTGTCCACTGAACCTTTTTGGGCATTTTCTTAGAAGTTAAGTCATTCAGGGGTGTCACTATTGATCCATACCCCTTGACAAATCTCCTATAGTACCCAGTCAGGCCTAAGAAGGCTCTCACCTGAGTCTGGGTAGTGGGAGCAGTCCAGTCCATGATGGTCTGGATCTTGCTCTGCAAAGGTTGAACCTGGCCTCCACCCACAAGGTGGCCCAGGTACACAACCTGACTCTGCCCTATCTGGCACTTAGTGGCCTTGATAGTCAGGCCTGCCTTTTGCAGGGCCTGTAAAACATTCCTGAGGTGGACCAGGTGATCCTCCCAGGTGGAGCTAAAGACAGCAATATCATCTAGATAAGCTGCACTATAGGCTTCCAGTCCTGTGAGAACTGTATTCACCAACCTCTGGAAAGTGGCAGGTGCATTCTTCAGACCAAAGGGCATTACCACAAATTGATAATGCCCACTAGGGGTTGAGAATGCTGTTTTGGGCTTTGCAGTATCAGCTAGTCTGATCTGCCAGTAGCCAGCTGTTAGGTCAAATGTGCTGAGATATTTGGCAGAGGCCAAAGTATCTATGAGCTCATCTGCCCTGGGTATTGGATGGGCATCAGTCCTAGTGACTGCATTGAGACCCCTGTAGTCCACACAAAACCTCATCTCTCTTTTTCCACCACTGGTGTGAGGTTTCGGTACAAGGACTACTGGACTAGCCCAAGGGCTATCTGAGGGTTCAATAACTCCCAATTCCAACATTTTCTGGACTTCAGTCCTGATACAGTCCCTGACATGGTCAGGTTGCCTATAAATCTTGTTTTTAATAGGCAGACTGTCCCCAGTGTCCACTTCATGAGTGCACCAGGTGGTCTGACTGGGTGTCAGTGAAAACATATGTCTAAACTGATTGAGGACTTGCCTGCAATCAGTTTGTTGCTGGGTAGTGAGGCTGCCTGCCAAGGCTACACCATCAACTGACCCATCGTCAGGGTTCTGTGAGAGCAGGTCAGGGAGTGGGTCACTCTCTTCCTCCTGCCCTTCATCAGTAGCCATGAGCAAGCCCATGTCTGCCCTGTCCACATATGGTTTTAACCTGTTGACATGGAGAACCCTGTGGGGACTCCTGGGTGTTCCTAGGTCCACTAAATAAGTGACCTCACCCTTCTGCTCAACAATAGTGTGGGGTCCACTCCATTTATCTTGGAGAGCTGCTGGGGCCACTGGCTCCAACACCCACACCTTCTGTCCTGGCTGGTAAACAGTCAGAACAGCCTTTTGGTCATGCCAGGCCTTCTGAAGTTCCTGGCTAGCCTCAAGGTTTTTGGTTGCCTTTTTCATGTACTCAGCCATCCTGGAGCGGAGACCAAGTACATAGTCCACTATATCTTGCTTTGGGGGCTTGAGAGGTAACTCCCATCCTTCCTTCACCAAGCACAGTGGACCCCTCACAGGGTGGCCAAACAGAAGTTCAAAAGGGCTGTAACCAACCCCTTCTGAGGCACCTCCCTATATGCGAATAAAAGGCAGGGCAAGAGTATGTCCCATCTACGCCTAAGCTTTTCTGGGAGCCCTTTAATCATGCCCTTCAAGGTTTTGTTGAATCTCTCAACTAAACCATTGCATTGTGGGTGATAGGGTGTGGTGAACTTATAAGTCACTCCACACTCCTTCCACATTGCTTTTAAGTACCCAGACATGAAGTTAGCACCCCTGTCTGATACTACCTCCTTAGGAAAGCCCACTCTTGAGAAGATTCCCAGGAGGGCCCTTGCCACCACAGGTGCTGTAGTGGTCCTGAGGGGAATAGCTTCTGGGTACCTGGTGGCATGATCCACTACCACCAGGATAAACCTGTGCCCAGAGGCTGTTTGGGGATCCATGGGACCAACAATGTCAATCCCTACCCTTTCAAAGGGCACCCCCACCACAGGTAGTGGTATCAGGGGGCCTTTGTAGTGCCACCTGCTTTGCCACTGGCTTGGCAGGTTACACAGGAGCGACAAAACTCCTTACTGTCTTCAGACATGTGGGGCCAGTGAAAGTGAGGGACAATTCTGTCCCAAGTCTTGTTCTGGCCCAGGTGACCTGCTAAGGGAATATCATGGGCTAGGGTCAATAGGAAGCCCCTGAACTTCAAAGGTATTACCAACCTCCTGGTAGCACCAGGCTTGGGGTCTCTACTCTCTGAGTACAGGAGTCCATCATCCCAATACACTGTATGGGGACCACTAGCTTTCCCAGCAGCCTCAGCAGCAGCTTGCTGTCTGAGGGGTTCAAGGGAGGGGCAGCTCTGCTGCTCCTGGCTCAGATCTGCCCTAGAAGGTCCCCCTGTCCCCAAGAACTCAACCTGGTCAGGTTCAAGTTCCTCTGGGACAGTTCCTTCTTCAGGGCTGAGATCATCCCCCTCAAGGGACTGATCTTCCTCCTGAGCCAAGGGGGAAGGCACTGCCTTAACCCTACTACTCCTCCTCTTGGAAGGCACTTGGTCCATTCTTCCAGAATCCAAGGCCTGTTCAGTGCTAGACATTTTGGCTTGTGACCTGGTCACAGCAAACACATCTGCAGGGATCCCCAGCATTTCTGCATGGGTCCTGAGCTCCACTTCTGCCCAAGCAGAAGTCTCTAAGTCATTGCCAAGCAAGCATTCGACTGGTAGGTTTGCACTTACCACAACCTTCTTAAGGCCAGTTACCCCTCCCCAGGAGAAGTTAACAACTGCCAGAGTATGGTCTGTTCTGACATTGCTAGCATTGGTCACTTGGTACATCTCACCAAGCATAACTTGCCCAGGAAGCACAAGGTCTTGTGTCACCATTGTGACACTTGCCCCTGTGTCCCTAAATGCCAAAGCCTCACGTCCATTGATTAAAGGCTGTTGTCTGTACTTGCCCAGATTACTGGGACTCACAGTGGAGGTCACATCCATGCCTCCATCACAGACTAACACAGCCTGAGTCAGTTCTCTGACTAAGTCAGAGCCCAACTCAGTTCCCAGGGTGAACCCTACTAAACCCTTTGCTGGAGCACTTCCACCAACTGTACTAGGGGGAACAGGTGCCTTAGGGGCATTGGTGGGTGCTGGACTGGAGTCTTTGGACTTGGTGCAATCACTGGTCCAGTGGGTCTTTTGCTTACAGACCTTGCACCATGGTTTTCTTTGGCCTTTCCCTTTGGTAGACTGTGAATCCCCACCAGAAGAAGATTTTTGGGGGCCTGATGAAGACTTTTGATCTTTACCCTTCTCCCCACCCTTGTCAGAGTTCTTAGCATCTTGCTTCTTGGTTTCCCCACCTTGGTTCTGTACCTTCTGCTTCACCCTGGTTCTGACCCATTTGTCTGCCTTCTTTCCCAATTCTTGGGGAGAGGTCAGATCAGAGTCTACCAGGTATTGATGCAACAGCTGATTTTGACAGTTATTAAGAATCTGCTCCCTCATTATCAGATTGTACAATCCTGAGAAGTCACACACCTTACTGCCCATCAACCAGCCTTCCAGAGCCTTGGCAGAACAATCCACATAGTCTACCCAGTCTTGAGTCTGTGCTTTTTGGGTGTCTCTGAACTTCAACCTGTACTGTTCAGTGGTTAGGCCAAACCCATCAATAAGAGCACTCTTCAAGACCTTGTAATTATCAGCATCCTCCTCTCTAACAGTGAGGAGCTTATCTCTACCTTTGTCAGCAAAGGAGAGCCACAAGATTGCTGCCCACTGCTCCTGAGGGACCTTCTGTACTTTACAGGCCCTCTCTAATGCAGTTATCCATTTGTGGATATCATCCCCACTCTGGTAGGGAGGGACAATCTTGCTCAGGTTCCTATGGTCATAGGACCTTTCCCTGTCTCTAGGGACATGGCTGCCACCATGGGACTCTAGTCCCAACTTTCTTCTCTCTCTAAGGAGATCTAGGGATTCCCTATCTAAAGCCAATTGCTTTTTTCTGATTTCCAGCTGAGTTTCCTCATACTGGACCAGTCTGGTTCTCCTCTCATGAGAGGATTCCCTCCTGTGAGAGGAGACAGAGCTCCCTATAGAGGTGCCAGAGTGGTTAGACTCCTGAGAAGGAGATCTAGACTTCCTGGGCACACTCTTAATCCTTCCTGGGGGACAAAGAGGGCATCATCTTGATCATCCTCATCATCATCCACAGGAGGGATTGGGTTTTCCAGGTCAGGGTCATTGTCACCCTCCTGGCCAGTTTCAGAGGGGGCTGGGGGTATTGGTACCCCTGGCCTCGTCCTCTTCTTCTGCCCCACCCTCAGCTCCTACCCCTTCAGTCCCTACAGGCTTACTAAGGTCATAAGCCACCAACAACTCCTTGAGGTGTTGGGTGGTGGGGCTTTGGCCTGTCCTTATTTTTCTCAAGTTACATAAAGCTCTCAATTCCAAGAATGGGAGTGTATCATACTTGGAGGGTGGAAGCTCAATGGCTTCCTGCAAGGATTCTTTGGATCCTGCCCTTAAAGACATTACTAGTGTGGTGTGGTGTATGCACTACCTACTCTAGTGTGGCCTACTAAACTCTCTTGAGTTGTAGAAAGGGTTGTGCTATCCCTTAACACACAACTCTAAGTTCAGTAGAACTTACTGTATTCTAAGCTTAAATTATATGTACCTTAGGTACCTTTAGTGGTTTTCAGTTGATCAATTCAATTGAGATTATCTGGTAAAACAATAGCAAGCTGGAATCCCACACGCTGCACACCAATGTGAGAAGTTGGCCTGGTATATGCTGTCCACTAATTATAGTGGGCACCTTGCACCAGTCCAAACAACCCCTTATTGGAGATAGGTTAAAGACAACCTTATTGAAAGCTATCCTAGTGGTAGCTATGGAGAGCAGCCTTCAGGCTAAGTCTTGAAGGAATGTAAAGCAGCTTGTTTTACCAGTCTATAATCTCTTGAGTGACCAAATGAAAGAGCACCACACCAGGTATATATTCAAAATATATGTATTTATTGCTAAACACACCCCTCTAGTCTCTTTATGAGGCTAGAGTTCGAAGTACATAAGTTATAAGTTATTAAATCACAGTAATAGCACAAATACACGTTTGGGCCCTAGGGGCGTACCAAACCATATACCAATAAAGTGGTATGCGAACCACGACTGAACTAGACACTAGGCCTAGAGCCTCTAGAAGTGCTTGGACCACAAGGAACCACCCAAGGTAGTGACACAGGGGACCTACGGGAGACGCGTGCAGTGTAAATACACAACCGCGATACGCCGTTGACTTCTATGGAGAAAGTCGGGATCGGGAAAATAGAGAAAAGGGACACTTAAAAGAGGACTAGGACAAAACCCTTTGAGATCTAGGACTTTGAAGAGTCTCTACCCACGGGAGCACCGGAGTACTCGTGTTACCTCACCCAGGGAAGCCGGGTGCATAGGTGCCTTTCGGGGTCGGGTTTCGTCGTCGATTCGAATGGCGATCTGCTGCAAAGTGCTGCTGGCGGCCAAGAGAAAAGTGTCCGGGTGGATCCAAGAGTGGATCGGAGTTCTGAAGAACCTGAAAGCAGAGGGGACAGAGTCTGGGTCACTAGCCAGTGACCAGGAAGGCGATGGACAGATGCCCACCGATGTCGAGTGCTTCAGGTGCGTTGACGGTCGTCTTGACTCTTCAGCCACGAGGTCCAGGAGGCGTTGTCGGCGACCAGGAGCAGGATTCGGGCTGGTACACGATGTCTGTCGAGTGCTGAGGTGTCGGCGACCGGATTGGACCCAACAAGCCTTGGCAACGGCAAGTCTCGGTGAAGATGTAGATCGTCGATGGTGCAGACCAGCAAGGTCTGTGGAACTCACCCAGCGAGGGTAAGTGAGGGCAGGCCTGGAGCAACCAGGATGCCAAGTAAGAAAAGGATTGGCCTTCGTTAAGGGCTACTAGCCAACGGGCTAGCGACCGCGAAGGAGCCTCGTGACGCCGCACGTGGAGCTGGCTTACAGGACACTCGTGGAGTGGGGGCCAGTGATCTTCGGTGCAGGTGGTGCTGGAGGCTAGGGCTACTCGGAGCCCAAAGCACGACTTCTTGGGAGACCCAGAAGATGATGCACTTGCAAATGTGCTCGGTGTCCAGGGGTCACGGTCTCAAGTCACCCACGATAGCCACGGGCCTCAGCTTTGCTGGGGACTCAGGGTAGCCTCGGGGAAGTCTGAGAATCCACCTCTGGTGATGCGATGACTTCGGCGTCCGACGGGAGCTTCAGAAATGCGAACCGGACAGATGCTTCTTTGGTGCCTGCCAAGCAGGGGAGTCACTCCTTGACCCCAAGGGAGATTCTTCAGTCCTCTAATCTTGTCGTAGAGCGTCGAAGGTCCAGGATTCAGTTTCAGAGTTTCGTCCAGGTATAATCTAAAGTCCTAAGGACTGGGTTCCTACCTTTATTCTAAAAATAGGGGTTGGACTACTCTGTGGCCCCACCTATGGGTGGGTCAGGGCAGAGGGGTGGCTACACCCCTTTCCCTTTGTCCAGTTCGCGCCAAAGCAGGGGCTGCAAGCCCCTGATCCGGTTTGAACTGGGGTATGCACAGGGACACCAAATGTGCCCCCAGTGCAGGACTTCAAAGCACCCGAAAGTGCTCCCGCCCAGCCCCAATACACATTATCCTGTCTGGGGAGGTGGTCACACCTCCCTGGGACAGGAAACCTATTGTCCAGGCCTCCCCTGCCGGAGTTTCGTCCAGCAGCAGGAGGCCAGACTCGTGTCTGTGGCAGCAGCATCCATTTTGTGATGCCAGGGCTCTGGAAAGAAGTTACCGGACTAGTCAGAGTTAACATGTCTTTCCCTCTAGAAGGGTGGAATGCTACCCCCGCCGCCAGGATTGGCGGGGGGTAGTATTCCAAGATGTTTGACACCAAACACGACATGTTTAGGTGCAGCCATTCCAAAGTTAGCATTTTACCGCGAGGATATAATGCGCTTAAGAGTATATGGTCAGGCTGCACTACAAACAGCATCAGAGATGGTCTCCGAACGCTGCAGAGGGGCCCTGCTCATGCAGGGGCACCCTCTCACATAGGAACCACGCACTCTGCCTTTAGGATTGATAAGGCCTGCCTTAGGAGTGACTTATAGGTTTATATGTGTGTATGTATTTCGTGATATAGGTAACCTATATCACAGTAAGGGGTGCATGCACCACCTTACCCAGGCTGCAGTAGCAGACCTGTGGTGTCAGTTTGGATGGCCTTCCAGGGGTGGCATAATACATGCTGCAGCCCCTGGCAGGCCTCTGAGGTACCTATGCCCTTGGTACATAGTATACCATATACTAGGGACTTATAAGGGCACTCCAGATCCCAATCAGTGATGTGCCTAAGGCACATGGAAACCATTTTAGAGAGGAAGCAGCTAGGCTGGGGTTCTGATTAGCAGGGCCCCAGCCAGACTAATGTCGAAAAACAGTGAAGCATCAGCAAAAAGTGGGGGTACCCATGTGAAGCAGATCCTACTCTCCTACACTGAACACCACTGCACTGCCCTAAACCCTGAAACACCACCCCCAGCACGACCCCCTACACTGCCCGAACACCACTGCACTGCCCTAAACCCTGAAACACCACCCCCAGCACGACCCCCTACACTGCCCGAACACCACTGCACTGCCCTAAACCCTGAAACACCACCCCCAGCATGACCCCCTACACTGCCCGAACACCACTGCACTGCCCTAAACCCTGAAACACCAGCCCCAGCACGACCCCTACACTGCCCGAACACCACTGCACTGCCCTAAACCCTGAAACACCAGCCCCAGCACGACCCCCTACACTGCCCGAACACCACTGCACTGCCCTAAACCCTGAAACACCAGCCCCAGCACGACCCCCTACACTGCCCGAACACCACTGCACTGCCCTAAACCCTGAAACACCACCCCCAGCACGACCCCCTACACTGCCCGAACACCACTGCACTGCCCTAAACCCTGAAACACCAGCCCCAGCACGACCCCCTACACTGCCCGAACACCACTGCACTGCCCTAAACCCTGAAACACCACCCCCAGCAAGACCCCCTACACTGCCCGAACACCACTGCACTGCCCTAAACCCTGAAACACCAGCCCCAGCAAGACCCCCTACACTGCCCGAACACCACTGCACTGCCCTAAACCCTGAAACACCACCCCCAGCACGACCCCCTACACTGCCCGAACACCACTGCACTGCCCTAAACCCTGAAACACCACCCCCAGCACGACCCCCTACACTGCCCGAACACCACTGCACTGCCCTAAACCCTGAAACACCACCCCCAGCACGACCCCCTACACTGCCCGAACACCACTGCACTGCCCTAAACCCTGAAACACCACCCCCAGCATGACCCCCTACACTGCCCGAACACCACTGCACTGCCCTAAACCCTGAAACACCACCCCCAGCACGACCCCCTACACTGCCCGAACACCACTGCACTGCCCTAAACCCTGAAACACCACCCCCAGCACGACCCCCTACACTGCCCGAACACCACTGCACTGCCCTAAACCCTGAAACACCACCCCCAGCACGACCCCCTACACTGCCCGAACACCACTGCACTGCCCTAAACCCTGAAACACCAGCCCCTGCACGACCCCCTACACTGCCCGAACACCACTGCACTGCCCTAAACCCTGAAACACCACCCCCAGCACGACCCCCTACACTGCCCGAACACCACTGCACTGCCCTAAACCCTGAAACACCACCCCCAGCAAGACCCCCTACACTGCCCGAACACCACTGCACTGCCCTAAAGCCTGAAACACCACCTCCAGCACAACCCCCTACACTGCCTGAACACCACTGCTCTGCCCTAAACCCTGAAACACTGCCCCCAGCAAGACCCCCTACACTGCCCGAACACCACTGCACTGCCCTAAACCCTGAAACACCACCCCCAGCAAGACCCCCTACACTGCCCGAACACCACTGCACTGCCCTAAACCCTGAAACACCACCCCCAGCACGACCCCCTACACTGCCCGAACACCACTGCACTGCCCTAAACCCTGAAACACCACCCCCAGCACGACCCCCTACACTGCCCGAACACCACTGCTCTGCCCTAAACCCTGAAACACCAGCCCCAGCACGACCCCCTACACTGCCCGAACACCACTGCACTGCCCTAAACCCTGAAACACCAGCCCCAGCACGACCCCCTACACTGCCCGAACACCACTGCACTACCCTAAACCCTGAAACACCAGCCCCAGCAAGACCCCCTACACTGCCCGAACACCACTGCACTGCCCTAAACCCTGAAACACCAGCCCCAGCAAGACCCCCTACACTGCCCGAACACCACTGCACTGCCCTAAACCCTGAAACACCACCCCCAGCAAGACCCCCTACACTGCCCGAACACCACTGCGCTGCCCTAAACGCTGAAACATCAGCCCCAGCAAGACCCCCTACACTGCGCGAACACCATTGCACTGCCCTAAACCCTGAAACACCACCCCCAGCAAGACCCCCTACACTGCCCGAACACCACTGCACTAAACCCGGAAACACCAGCCCCAGCAAGACCACCTACACTGCCCGAACACCACTGCACTGCCCAAAACCCTGAAACACCACCCCCAGCACGACACCCTACACTGCCCGAACACCACTGCACTGCCCTAAACCCTGAAACACCACCCCCAGCACGACCCCTACACTGCCCGAACACCACTGCACTGCCCTAAACCCTGAAACACCACCCCCTGCACGACCCCCTACACTGCCCGAACACCACTGCACTGCCCTAAACCCTAAAACTCTACCCCCAGCATGACCCCCTACACTGCCCGAACACCACTGCACTGCCCTAAACCCTGACTCACCACCCCACTGCACGACCCCCTACACTGCCCGAACACCACTACACTGCCCTAAACCCAGAAACACCACCCCCAGCACGACCCCCTACACTGCCCAAACACCACTGCACTGCCCTAAACCCTGAAACACCACCCCCAGCACGACCCCCTACACTGCCCGAACACCACTGCACTGCCCTAAACCCTGAAACACCAGCCCCTGCACGACCCCCTACACTGCCCGAACACCACTGCACTGCCCTAAACCCTGAAACACCACCCCCAGCACGACCCCCTACACTGCCTGAACACCACTGCCCTAAACCCTGAAACACCACCCCCAGCAAGACCCCCTACACTGCCCGAATACCACTGCACTGCCCTAAAGCCTGAAACACCACCTCCAACACAACCCCCTACACTGCCTGAACACCATTGCTCTGCCCTAAACCCTGAAACACTGCCCCCAGCAAGACCCCCTACACTGCCCGAACACCACTGCACTGCCCTAAACCCTGAAACATCACCCCCAGCAAGACCCCCTACACTGCCCGAACACCACTGCCCTAAACCCTGAAACACCACCCCCAGCACGACCCCCTACACTGCTCGAACACCACTGCACTGCCCTAAACCCTGAAACACCACCCCCAGCACGACCCCCTACACTGCCCGAACACCACTGCTCTGCCCAAAACACTGAAACACCAGCCCCAGCATGACCCCCTACACTGCCCGAACACCACTGCACTGCCCTAAACCCTGAAACACCAGCCCCAGCACGAACCCCTACACTGCCCGAACACCACTGCACTACCCTAAACCCAGAAACACCACCCCCAGCACGACCCCCTACACTGCCCGAGCACCACTGCCTGCACTGCCCTAAACCCTGAAACACCAGCCCCAGCACGACCCCCTACACTGCCTGAACACTACTGCACTGCCCTAAACCATGAAACACCATCCCCAGCACGACCCCCTACACTGCACGAACACCACTGCACTGCCCTAAACCCTGAAAAACTACCCCCAGCAAGACCCCCTACACTGCCCGAACACCACTGCACTGCCCTAAACCCTAAAACACCAGCCCCAGCACGACCCCCTACACTGCCCGAACACCACTGCACTGCCCTAAACCCTGAAACACCAGCCCCAGCACGACCCCCTACACTGCCCAAACACCACTGCACTGCCCTAAACCCTGAAACACCACCCCCAGCACGACCCCCTACACTGCCCGAACACCACTGCACTGCCCTAAACCCTGAAACACCAGCCCCTGCACGACCCCCTACACTGCCCGAACACCACTGCACTGCCCTAAACCCTGAAACACCACCCCCAGCACGACCCCCTACACTGCCCGAACCCCACTGCACTGCCTAAACCCTGAAACACCACCCCCAGCAAGACCCCCTACACTGCCCGAACACCACTGCACTGCCCTAAACCCTGAAACACCACCCCCAGCACGACCCCCTACACTGCCTGAACACCATTGCACTGCCCTAAACCCTGAAACACCAGCCCCCAGCAAGACCCCCTACACTGCCCGAACACCACTGCACTGCCCTAAACCCTGAAACATCACCCCCAGCACGACCCCCTACACTGCCCGAACACCACTGCACTGCCCTAAACCCTGAAACACCACCCCCAGCACGACCCCTACACTGCCCGAACACCACTGCACTGCCCTAAACCCTGAAACACCACCCCCAGCACGACCCCCTACACTGCCCGAACACCACTGCTCTGCCCAAAACACTGAAACACCAGCCCCAGCATGACCCCCTACACTGCCCGAACACCACTGCACTGCCCTAAACCCTGAAACACCAGCCCCAGCACGAACCCCTACACTGCCCGAACACCACTGCACTACCCTAAACCCTGAAACACCACCCCCAGCATGACCCCCTACACTGCCCGAGCACCACTGCCTGCACTGCCCTAAACCCTGAAACACCAGCCCCAGCACGACCCCCTACACTGCCCGAACACTACTGCACTGCCCTAAACCATGAAACACCATCCCCAGCACGACCCCCTACACTGCCCGAACACCACTGCACTGCCCTAAACCCTGAAACACTACCCCCAGCAAGACCCCCTACACTGCCCGAACACCACTGCACTGCCCTAAACCCTAAAACACCAGCCCCAGCACGACCCCCTACACTGCCCGAACACCACTGCACTGCCCTAAACCCTGAAACACCAGCCCCAGCACGACCCCCTACACTGCCCGAACACCACTGCACTACCCTAAACCCATAAACACCACCCCCAGCACGACCCCTACACTGCCTGAGCACCACTGCACTGCCCTAAACCCTGAAACACCAGCCCCAGCATGACCCCCTACACTGCCCGAACACCACTGCACTGCCCTAAACCCTGAAACACCAGCCCCAGCACGACCACCTACACTGCACGAACACCACTGCACTGCCCTAAACCCTGAAACACCAGCCCCAGCATGACCCCCTACACTGCCCGAACACCACTGCACTGCCCTAAACCGTGAAACACTAGCCCCAGCACGACCCCCTACACTGCCAGAACACCATTGCACTGCCCTAAACCCTGAAACACCAGCCCCAGCACAACCCCCTACACTGCCCGAACACCACTGCACTGCCCTAAACCCTGAAACACCACCCCGTGCACGACCCCCTACACTGCCCGAACACCACTGCACTGCCCTAAACCCTGAAACACCACCCCCAGCACGACACCCTACACTGCCCGAACACCACTGCACTGCCTTAAACCCTGAAACATCACCCCCAGCAAGACCCCCTACACTGCCCGAACACCACTGCCCCTAAACCCTGAAACACCACCCCCAGCAAGACCCCTACACTGCCCGAACACCACTGCACTGCCCTAAACCCTGAAACACCAGCCCCAGCACGACCCCCTACATTGCCCGAACACCACTGCACTGCCCTAAACCCTGAAACACCACCCCCTGCATGACCCACTACACTGCCCGAACACCACTGCACTGCCCTAAACCCTGAAACACCATTCCCCCTGCACGACCCCCTACTCTGCCCGAACACTACTGCACTGGCCTAAACCCTGAAACACCATCCCCAGCACGACCCCCTACACTGCCCGAACACCACTGCACTGCCCTAAACCCTGAAACACCATTCCCCCTGCACGACCCCCTACACTGCCCGAACACCACTGCACTGCCCTAAACCCTGAAACACTACCCCCAGCAAGACCCCCTACACTGCCCGAACACCACTGCACTGCCCTAAACCCTGAAACACCACCCCCAGCAAGACCCCCTACACTGCCCGAACACCACTGCACTGCCCTAAACCCTGAAACACCAACCCCAGCAAGACCCCCTACACTGCCCGAACACCACTGCACTGCCCTAAACCCTGAAACACCAGCCCCAGCACGACCCCTACATTGCCCGAACACCACTGCACTGCCCTAAACCCTGAAACACCACCCCCAGCATGACCCACTACACTGCCCGAACACCACTGCACTGCCCTAAACCCTGAAACACCACCCCCAGCACGACCCCCTACACTGCCCGAACACCATTGCACTGCCCTAAACCCTGAAACACCAACCCCTGCACGACCCCCTACACTGCCCGAACACTACTGCACTGCCCTAAACCCTGAAACACCGCCCCCAGCATGACCCCCTACACTGCCCGAACACCACTGCACTGACCTAAACCCTGAAACACCACCCCCAGCAAGACCCCCTACACTGCCCGAACACCACTGCACTGCCCTAAACCCTGAAACACCACCCCCAGCAAGACTCCCTACACTGCCCGAACACCACTGCACTGCCCTAAACCCTGAAACACCACCCCCAGCAAGACCCCCTACACTGCCCGAACAACACTGCACTGCCCTAAACCCTGAAACACCACCCCCAGCAGGACCCCCTACACTGCCCGAACACCACTGCACTGCCCAAAACCCTGAAACACCAGCCCCAGCACGACCCCCTACACTGCCCGAACACCACTGCACTGCCCTAAACCCTGAAACACCACCCCCAGCACGACCCCCTACACTGCCCGAACACCACTGCACTGCCCTAAACCCTGAAACACCACCCCCAGCATGACCGCCTACACTGCCTGAACACCACTGCACTGCCCTAAACCCTGAAACACCAGCCCCAGCACGACCCCCTACACTGCCCGAACACCACTGCACTGCCCTAAACCCTGAAACACCAGCCCCAGCACGACCCCCTACACTGCCCAAACACCACTGCACTACCCTAAACCCTGAAACACCAGCCCCAGCAAGACCCCCTACACTGCCCGAACACCACTGCACTGCCCTAAACCCTGAAACACCACCCCCAGCAAGACCCCCTACACTGCCCGAACACCACTGCACTGCCCTAAACCCTGAAACACCACCCCCAGCATGACCCCCTACACTGCCCGAACACCACTGCACTGCCCTAAACCCTGAAACACCGCCCCCAGCATGACCCCCTACACTGCCCGAACACTACTGCACTGCCCTAAACCCGTGAAACACCAGCCCCAGCACGACCCCCTACACTGCCACGAACACCATTGCACTGCCCTAAACCCTGAAACACTAGCCCCAGCACAGACCCCCTACACTGCCCGAACACCACTGCACTGCCCTAAACCCTGAAACACCACCCCCTGCACGACCCCCTACACTGCCCGAACACCACTGCACTGCCCTAAACCCTGAAACACCACCCCCAGCACGACACCCTACACTGCCCGAACACCACTGCACTGCCCTAAACCCTGAAACATCACCCCCAGCAAGACCCCCTACACTGCCCGAACACCACTGCACTGCCCTAAACCCTGAAACACCACCCCCAGCAAGACCCCCTACACTGCCCGAACACCACTGCACTGCCCTAAACCCTGAAACACCACCCCCAGCATGACCCACTACACTGCCCGAACACCACTGCACTGCCCTAAACCCTGAAACACCATCCCCCTGCACGACCCCCTACACTGCCCGAACACTACTGCACTGCCCTAAACCCTGAAACACCATCCCCAGCACGACCCCCTACACTGCCCGAACACCACTGCACTACCCTAAACCCTGAAACACTACCCCCAGCAAGACCCCCTACACTGCCCGAACACCACTGCACTGCCCTAAACCCTGAAACATCACCCCCAGCAAGACCCCCTACACTGCCCGAACACCACTGCCCCTAAACCCTGAAACACCACCCCCAGCATGACCCCCTACACTGCCCGAACACCACTGCACTGCCTAAACCCTGAAACACCACCCCCAGCAAGACCCCCTACACTGCCCGAACACCACTGCACTACCCTAAACCCTGAAACACCACCCCCAGCAGGACCCCCTACACTGCCCGAACACCACTGCACTGCCCTAAACCCTGAAACACCAGCCCCAGCACGACCCCCTACACTGCCCGAACACCACTGCACTGCCCTAAACCCTGAAACACCACCCCCAGCACGACCCCCTACACTGCCCAAACACCACTGCACTGCCCTAAACCCTGAAACACCACCCCCAGCATGACCGCCTACACTGCCTGAACACCACTGCACTGCCCTAAACCCTGAAACACCAGCCCCAGCACGACCCCCTACACTGCCCGAACACCACTGCACTGCCCTAAACCCTGAAACACCAGCCCCAGCACGACCCCCTACACTGCCCGAACACCACTGCACTGCCCTAAACCCTGAAACACCACCCCCAGCAAGACCCCCTACACTGCCCGAACACCACTGCGCTGCCCTAAACGCTGAAACATCAGCCCCAGCAAGACCCCCTACACTGCGCGAACACCATTGCACTGCCCTAAACACTGAAACACCACCCCCAGCACGACCCCCTACACTGCCCGAACACCACTGCACTAAACCCAGAAACACCAGCCCCAGCAAGACCACCTACACTGCCCGAACACCACTGCACTGCCCAAAACCCTGAAACACCACCCCCAGCACGACACCCTACACTGCCCGAACACCACTGCACTGCCCTAAACCCTGAAACACCACCCCCAGCACGACCCCTACACTGCCCGAGCACCACTGCTCTGCCCTAAACCCTGAAACACCACCCCCCTGCACGACCCCCTATACTGCCCGAACACCACTGCACTGCCCTAAACCCTAAAACTCTACCCCCAGCATGACCCCCTACACTGCCCGAACACCACTGCACTGCCCTAAACCCTGACTCACCACCCCCTGCACGACCCCCTACACTGCCCGAACACCACTACACTGCCCTAAACCCAGAAACACCACCCCCAGCACGACCCCCTACACTGCCCAAACACCACTGCACTGCCCTAAACCCTGAAACACCACCCCCAGCACGACCCCTACACTGCCCGAACACCACTGCACTGCAATAAAACCCTGAAACACCAGCCCCTGCACGACCCCCTACACTGCCCGAACACCATTGCACTGCCCTAAACCCTGAAACACCACCCCCAGCACGACCCCCTACACTGCCTGAACACCACTGCCCTAAACCCTGAAACACCACCCCAGCAAGACCCCTACACTGCCCGAATACCACTGCACTGCCCTAAAGCCTGAAACACCACCTCCAACACAACCCCCTACACTGCCTGAACACCATTGCTCTGCCCTAAACCCTGAAACACTGCCCCCAGCAAGACCCCCTACACTGCCCGAACACCACTGCACTGCCCTAAACCCTGAAACACCACCCCCAGCACGACCCCCTACACTACTCGAACACCACTGCACTGCCCTAAACCCTGAAACACCACCCCCAGCACGACCCTCTACACTGCCCAAACACCACTGCTCTGCCCAAAACACTGAAACACCAGCCCCAGCATGACCCCCTACACTGCCCGAACACCACTGCACTGCCCTAAACCCTGAAACACCAGCCCCAGCACGAACCCCTACACTGCCCGAACACAACTGCACTACCCTAAACCCAGAAACACCACCCCCAGCACGACCCCCTACACTGCCCGAGCACCACTGCCTGCACTGCCCTAAACCCTGAAACACCAGCCCCAGCACGACCCCCTACACTGCCTGAACACTACTGCACTGCCCTAAACCATGAAACACCATCCCCAGCACGACCCCCTACACTGCACGAACACCACTGCACTGCCCTAAACCCTGATAAACTACCCCCAGCAAGACCCCTACACTGCCCGAACACCACTGCACTGCCCTAAACCCTGAAACATCACCCCCAGCAAGACCCCCTACACTGCCCGAACACCACTGCCCTAAACCCTGAAACACCACCCCCAGCAAGACCCCCTACACTGCCCGAACACCACTGCACTGCCCTAAACCCTGAAACACCAGCCCCAGCACGACCCCCTACACTGCCCGAACACCACTGCACTGCCCTAAACCCTGAAACACCACCCCGTGCATGACCCCCTACACTGCCCGAACACCACTGCACTGCCCTAAACCCTGAAACACCAGCCCCAGCACGACCCCCTACACTGCCCGAACACCACTGCACTGCCCTAAACCCTGAAACACAACCCCCAGCACGACCCCTACACTACCCGAACACCACTGCACTACCCTAAACCCTAAAATACTCCCCCAGCACGACCCCTACACTACCCGAACACAACTGCACTGCCCTATACCCTCAAACACTCCCCCAGCACGACCCCCTACACTACCCGAACACCACTGCACTGCCCTAAACCCTAAAACACTCCCCCAGCACGACCCCCTACACTGCCCGAACACCACTGCACTGCCCTAAACCCTAAAACACTCCCCCAGCATGACCCCTACACTACCCAAACACCACTGCACTGCCCTAAACCCTAAAACACTCCCCCAGCATGACCCCCTGCACGACCCAAACACCACTGCACTGCCCCAAACCCTGAAACACCACCCCCAGCAAGACCCCCTACACTGCCCGAACACCACTGCACTGCCCTAAACCCTGAAACACCACCCCCAGCACGACCCCCTACACTGCCCGAACACCACTGCACTACCCTAAACCCTAAAACACGACCTCCTACACTACACAAAGACCACTGCACTACCCTAAACCCTAAAACACTACCCCCAGCACGACCCCCTACACTACACAAACACCACTGCACTACCCTAAACCCTAAAACACTACCCCCTACACTACACAAACACCACTGCACTACCCTAAAACAATACCCCCAGCACGAACCCCTACACTACCCAAACACCACTGCACTACCCTAAACCCTAAAACACTACCCCCAGCAGTACCCCTACACTACCCAAACACCATTGCACTACCCTAAACCCTAAAACACTACCCCCAGCAGTACCCCTACACTACCCAAACACCACTGCACTACCCTAAACCCTAAACCACTACCCCCAGCACGACCCCCTACACTACCCAAACACCACTGCACTACCCTAAACCCTAAAACACTACCCCCAGCACAACCCCTACACTACCCAAACACCACTGTAATACCCTAAACCCTAAAACACTCCCCCAGCACGACTCCCTACACTATCCAAACACCAGTGCACTACCCTAAACCCTAAATCTACCCCCAGCATGACCCCCTACACTACACAAACACCACTGCACTACCCTAAACCCTAAAACACTACCCCCAGCACGACCCCCTTCACTACCTAAACACAACTACACAATTTGTTACAGGCGTTGCAACGCAGGCCTGTGGTGCTTACTGGAAGTACTTGGTGGGCTAGTTGGGCCCCAGGGACCCTCAGGATTCAAGGTGACCTAATCCCCCAACTTAAAACGCGCCATGGGGCACGTTTGCACAGTGGTGAAGGGAGGGGGCGGGGCCTCAGGTGACATGTGCGCAAACACGCCCCCTTGAATCCTGAGGGACCCTGGGGGCCAACTAGCCCACCAGGTACCTTGAGTAAGCACAAAAGAGTTGCGTTGCAGAGAGGTGAAAAAAGGTGCGTGGCCTCGGAACGCCTCTCTGCAACTCAGCTCTGTGGTCCTAACTGTAGGTACCTGGAGGGCTAGTTGGGCCCCAGGGACCCTCAGGATTCAAGGGGACTTAATCCCGCACTTAAAACGCACCACGGGGCGCGTTTGCACACGCGTTTTAAGAGGTAGTTTTAATCCCCCTGCCCTATTATGTACTAGGGACTTACAGAGGAGGTCATGCTAATCACAGGGGTACCCCAACGCATAGTGTTCCCTAGTGTATGTAGGTGTTTTCACTGTATTCTAAGTGTCTTTTAGCATAGCACTGACTCTGGTTAGTCAGAGTCAGTTACCACCAGTACCCGTCTGAAAAAGTTGTGGGCACAGGATGATTTTGCAACATGGCCTCTTTCTGCTCCTTTGTTGGTTCTTTCTGCATTTCTTTTGCTTCTTTCTGCGCGTTTTTTCTTCTTTCTTCACATGTCCTACCTCTGTAGGCATAGTTAGAAACTAGCATTTAAAAAACCTTTGAAATTCACTTAAAAAATCATAGGTTTCAGGCACGTTATAGTTAGAAATTAGCATTTAAAAACCTTTGAAATTCACTGAAAAAACCATAGGTTTCAGACACGTTATAGTTAAAAATTAGCATTTAAAAAACCTTTGAAATTCACTGAAAAAACCATAGGTTTTAGGGACAGTTATAGTTAGTTGGACATTTCACTCGTACAAAACCATAGAAATTCCCCCGTTATAGTTAGTTCAGCTAACTATAACTCGCGCCCCCGCAATGCACTGCTGATGACGTCACATATTACATCACTCAGAGCTGAGTTGCAGAGAGGCGTTCCGAGGCCACGCACCTTTTTTCACCTCTCTGCAACGCAACTCTGTTGTGCTTACTGAAGGTACCTGGTGGGCTAGTTGGCCCCCAGGGTCCCTCAGGATTCAAGGGGGCGTGTTTGCGCACATGTCACCTGAGGCCCCGCCCCCTCCCTTCACCACTGTGCAAACGCGCCCCGTGGCGCGTTTTAAGTTGGGGGATTAGGTCACCTTGAATCCTGAGGGTCCCTGGGGCCCAACTAGCCCACGAAGTACTTCCAGTAAGCACCACAGGCCTGCGTTGCAACGCCTGTAACAAATTGTGTAGTTGTGTTTAGGTAGTGAAGGGGGTCGTGCTGGGGGTAGTGTTTTAGGGTTTAGGGTAGTGCAGTGGTGTTTGTGTAGTGTAGGGGGTCATGCTGGGGGTAGATTTAGGGTTTAGGGTAGTGCAGTGGTGTTTGGATAGTGTAGGGAGTCGTGCTGGGGGAGTGTTTTAGGGTTTAGGGTATTACAGTGGTGTTTGGGTAGTGTAGGGGTGTGCTGGGGGTAGTGTTTTAGGGTAGTGCAGTGGTGTTTGGGTAGTGTAGGGGGTCGTGCTGGGGGTAGTGGTTTAGGGTTTAGGGTAGTGCAGTGGTGTTTGGGTAGTGTAGGGGTACTGCTGGGGGTAGTGTTTTAGGGTTTAGGGTAGTGCAATGGTGTTTGGGTAGTGTAGGGGTACTGCTGGGGGTAGTGTTTTAGGGTTTAGGGTAGTGCAGTGGTGTTTGGGTAGTGTAGGGGTTCGTGCTGGGGTATTGTTTTAGGGTTTAGGGTAGTGCAGTGGTGTTTGTGTAGTGTAGGGGGTAGTGTTTTAGGGTTTAGGGTAGTGCAGTGGTGTTTGTGTAGTGTAGGGGGTCGTGCTGGGGGTAGTGTTTTAGGGTTTAGGGTAGTGCAGTGGTCTTTGTGTAGTGTAGGAGGTCGTGTGTTTTAGGGTTTAGGGTAGTGCAGTGGTGTTCGGGCAGTGTAGGGGGTCGTGCTGGGGGTGGTGTTTCAGGGTTTAGGGCAGTGCAGTGGTGTTCGGGCAGTGTAGGGGGTCTTGCTGGGGGTGGTGTTTCAGGGTTTAGGGCAGTGCAGTGGTGTTTGGGTCGTGCAGGGGGTCATGCTGGGGGAGTGTTTTAGGGTTTAGGGCAGTGCAGTGGTGTTTGGGTAGTGTAGGGGGTCATGCTGGGGGAGTGTTTTAGGGTTTAGGGCAGTGCAGTGGTGTTCGGGCAGTGTAGGGGTCGTGCTGGGGGAGTGTTTTAGGGTTTAGGGCAGTGCAGTGGTGTTCGGGTAGTGTAGGGGTCGTGCTGGGGAGTGTTTGAGGGTTTAGGGCAGTGCAGTTGTGTTCGGGTAGTGTAGGGGGTCGTGCTGGGGGAGTATTTTAGGGTTTAGGGTAGTGCAGTGGTGTTCGGGTAGTGTAGGGGGTCGTGCTGGGGCTGGTGTTTCAGGGTTTAGGGCAGTGCAGTGGTGTTCGGGCAGTGTAGGGTGTGAGAGTTGGCCTGGTATATGCTGTCCACTAATTATAGTGGGCACCTTGCACCAGTCCAAACAACCCCTTATTGGAGATAGGTTAAAGACAACCTTATTGAAAGCTATCCTAGTGGTAGCTATGGAGAGCAGCCTTCAGGCTAAGTCTTGAAGGAATGTAAAGCAGCTTGTTTTACCAGTCTATAATCTCTTGAGTGATCAAATGAAAGAGCACCACACCAGGTATATATTCAAAATATATGTATTTATTGCTAAACACACCCCTCTAGTCTCTTTATGAGGCTAGAGTTCGAAGTACATAAGTTAGAAGTTATTTAAACACAGTAATAGCACAAATACACGTTTGGGCCCTAGGGCGTACCAAACCATATACCAATAAAGTGGTATAAGAACCACGACTGAACTAGACACTAGGCCTAGAGCCTCTAGAAGTGCTTGGACCACAAGGAACCACCCAAGGTAGTGACACAGGGGACCCACGGGAGACGCGTGCAGTGTAAATACACAACCGCGATACGCCGTTGACTTCTATGGAGAAAGTCGTGATCGGGAAATTAGAGAAAAGGGACACTTAAAGAGGACTTGGACCAAACCCTTGGAGATCTAGGACTTTGAAGAGTCTCTACCCACGGGAGCACCGGAGTACTCGTGTTACCTCACCCAGGGAAGCCGGGTGCATAGGTGCCTTTCGGGGTCGGGTTTTGTAGGAGAGTAGGATCTGCTTCACATGGGTACCCCCACTTTTTGCTGATGCTTCACTGTTTTTCGACATTAGTCTGGCTGGGGCCCTGCTAATCAGAACCCCAGCCTAGCTGCTTCCTCTCTAAAATGGTTTCCATGTGCCTTAGGCACATCACTGATTGGGATCTGGAGTGCCCTTATAAGTCCCTAGTATATGGTATACTATGTACCAAGGGCATAGGTACCTCAGAGGCCTGCCAGGGGCTGCAGCATGTATTATGCCACCCCTGGAAGGCCATCCAAACTGACACCACAGGTCTGCTACTGCAGCCTGGGTAAGGTGGTGCATGCACCCCTTACTGTGATATAGGTTACCTATATCACGAAATACATACACACATATAAACCTATAAGTCACTCCTAAGGCAGGCCTTATCAATCCTAAAGGCAGAGTGCGTGGTTCCTATGTGAGAGGGTGCCCCTGCATGAGCAGGGACCCTCTGCAGCGTTCGGAGACCATCTCTGATGCTGTTTGTAGTGCAGCCTGACCATATACTCTTAAGCGCATTATATCCTCGCGGTAAAATGCTAACTTTGGAATGGCTGCACCTAAACATGTCGTGTTTGGTGTCAAACATCTTGGAATACTACCCCCCGCCAATCCTGGCGGCGGGGGTAGCATTCCACCCTTCTAGAGGGAAAGACATGTTAACTCTGACTAGTCCGGTAACTTCTTTCCAGAGCCCTGGCATCACAAAATGGATGCTGCTGCCACAGACACGAGTCTGGCCTCCTGCTGCTGGACGAAACTCCGGCAGGGGAGGCCTGGACAATAGGTTTCCTGTCCCAGGGAGGTGTGACCACCTCCCCAGACAGGATAATGTGTATTGGGGCTGGGCGGGAGCACTTTCGGGTGCTTTGAAGTCCTGCACTGGGGGCACATTTGGTGTCCCTGTGCATACCCCAGTTCAAACCGGATCAGGGGCTTGCAGCCCCTGCTTTGGCGCGAACTGGACAAAGGGAAAGGGTGTAGCCACCCCTCTGCCCTGACCCACCCATAGGTGGGGCCACAGAGTAGTCCAACCCCTATCTTTAGTATAAAGGTAGGAACCCAGTCCTTAGGACTTTAGATTATCCCTGGACGAAACTCTGAAACTGAATCCTGGACCTTCGACGCTCTACTCACGATTAGAGGACAGAAGAATCTCCCTTGGGGTCAAGGAGTGACTCCCCTGCTTGGCAGGCACCAAAGAAGCATCTGTCCGGTTCGCATTTCTGAAGCTCCCGTCGGACGCCGAAGTCATCGCATCACCAGAGGTGGATTCTCAGACTTCCCGAGGCTACCCTGAGTCCCCAGCAAAGCTGAGGCCCGTGGCTATCGTGGGTGACTTGAGACCGTGACCCCTGGACACCGAGCACATTTGCAAGTGCATCCTCTTCTGGGTCTCCCAAGAAGTCGTGCTTTGGGCTCCGAGTAGCCCTAGCCTCCAGCACCACCTGCACCGAAGATCACTGGCCCCCACTCCACGAGTGTCCTGTAAGCCAGATCCACGTGCGGCGTCACGAGGCTCCTTCGCGGTCGCTAGCCCATTGGCTAGTAGCCCTTAACGAAGGCCAATCCTTTTCTAACTTGGCATCCTGGTTGCTCCAGGCCTGCCCTCACTTACCCTCGCTGGGTGAGTTCCACAGACCTTGCTGGTCTGCACCATCGACGATCTACATCTTCACCGAGACTTGCCGTTGCCAAGGCTTGTTGGGTCCAATCCGGTTGCCGACACCTCAGCACTCGACAGACATCGTGTACCAGCCCGAATCCTGCTCCTGGTTGCCGACAACACCTCCTGGACCTCGTGGCTGAAGAGTCAAGATGACCGTCAACGCACCTGAAGCACTCGACATCGGTGGGCATCTGTCCATCGCCTTCCTGGTCACTGGCTAGTGACCCAGACTCTGTCCCCTCTGCTTTCAGGTTCTTCAGAACTCCGATCCACTCTTGGATCCACCCGGACACTTTTCTCTTGGCCGCCAGCAGCACTTTGCAGCAGATCGCCATTCGAATCGACGACGAAACCCGACCCCGAAAGGCACCTATGCACCCGGCTTCCCTGGGTGAGGTAACACGAGTACTCCGGTGCTCCCGTGGGTAGAGACTCTTCAAAGTCCTAGATCTCAAAGGGTTTTGTCCTAGTCCTCTTTTAAGTGTCCCTTTTCTCTAATTTCCCGATCCCGACTTTCTCCATAGAAGTCAACGGCGTATCGCGGTTGTGTATTTACACTGCACGCGTCTCCCGTAGGTCCCCTGTGTCACTACCTTGGGTGGTTCCTTGTGGTCCAAGCACTTCTAGAGGCTCTAGGCCTAGTGTCTAGTTCAGTCGTGGTTCGCATACCACTTTATTGGTATATGGTTTGGTACGCCCCTAGGGCCCAAACGTGTATTTGTGCTATTACTGTGATTTAATAACTTCTAACTTATGTACTTCGAACTCTAGCCTCATAAAGAGACTAGAGGGGTGTGTTTAGCAATAAATACATATATTTTGAATATATACCTGGTGTGGTGCTCTTTCATTTGGTCACTCAAGAGATTATAGACTGGTAAAACAAGCTGCTTTACATTCCTTCAAGACTTAGCCTGAAGGCTGCTCTCCATAGCTACCACTAGGATAGCTTTCAATAAGGTTGTCTTTAACCTATCTCCAATAAGGGGTTGTTTGGACTGGTGCAAGGTGCCCACTATAATTAGTGGACAGCATATACCAGGCCAACTTCTCACATTGGTGTGCAGCGTGTGGGATTCCAGCTTGCTATTGTTTTACCAGATAATCTCAATTGAATTGATCAACTGAAAACCACTAAAGGTACCTAAGGTACATATAATTTAAGCTTAGAATACAGTAAGTTCTACTGAACTTAGAGTTGTGTGTTAAGGGATAGCACAACCCTTTCTACAACTCAAGAGAGTTTAGTAGGCCACACTAGAGTAGGTAGTGCATACACCACACCACACTAGTAATGTCTTTAAGGGCAGGATCCAAAGAATCCTTGCAGGAAGCCATTGAGCTTCCACCCTCCAAGTATGATACACTCCCATTCTTGGAATTGAGAGCTTTATGTAACTTGAGAAAAATAAGGACAGGCCAAAGCCCCACCACCCAACACCTCAAGGAGTTGTTGGTGGCTTATGACCTTAGTAAGCCCTTGGGGACTGAAGGGGTAGGAGCTGAGGGTGGGGCAGGAGAAGAGGAGGAGGCCAGGGGTACCAATACCCCCAGCCCCCTCTGAAACTGGCCAGGAGGGTGACAATGACCCTGACCTGGATAACCCAATCCCTCCTGTGGACGATGATGAGGATGATCAGGATGATGCCCTCTTTGTCCCCCAGGAAGGATTAAGAGTGTGCCCAGGAAGTCTAGATCTCCTTCTCAGGAGTCTAACCACTCTGGCACCTCTATAGGGAGCTCTGTCTCCTCTCACAGGAGGGAATCCTCTCATGAGAGGAGAGCCAGACTGGTCCAGTATGAGGAAACTCAGCTGGAAATCAGAAAAAAGCAATTGGCTTTAGATAGGGAATCCCTAGATCTCCTTAGAGAGAGAAGAAAGTTGGGACTAGAGTCCCATGGTGGCAGCCATGTCCCTAGAGACAGGGAAAGGTCCTATGACCATAGGAACCTGAGCAAGATTGTCCCTCCCTACCAGAGTGGGGATGATATCCACAAATGGATAACTGCATTAGAGAGGGCCTGTAAGGTACAGAAGGTCCCTCAGGAGCAGTGGGCAGCAATCTTGTGGCTCTCCTTTGCTGACAAAGGTAGAGATAAGCTCCTCACTGTTAGAGAGGAGGATGCTGATAATTACAAGGTCTTGAAGAGTGCTCTTATTGATGGGTTTGGCCTAACCACTGAACAGTACAGGTTGAAGTTCAGAGACACCCAAAAGCACAGACTCAAGACTGGGTAGACTATGTGGATTGTTCTGCCAAGGCTCTGGAAGGCTGGTTGATGGGCAGTAAGGTGTGTGACTTCTCAGGATTGTACAATCTGATAATGAGGGAGCAGATTCTTAATAACTGTCAAAATCAGCTGTTGCATCAATACCTGGTAGACTCTGATCTGACCTCTCCCCAAGAATTGGGAAAGAAGGCAGACAAATGGGTCAGAACCAGGGTGAAGCAGAAGGTACAGAACCAAGGTGGGGAAACCAAGAAGCAAGATGCTAAGAACTCTGACAAGGGTGGGGAGAAGGGTAAAGATCAAAAGTCTTCATCAGGCCCCCAAAAATCTTCTTCTGGTGGGGATTCACAGTCTACCAAAGGGAAAGGCCAAAGAAAACCATGGTGCAAGGTCTGTAAGCAAAAGACCCACTGGACCAGTGATTGCACCAAGTCCAAAGACTCCAGTCCAGCACCCACCAATGCCCCTAAGGCACCTGTTCCCCCTAGTACAGTTGGTGGAAGTGCTCCAGCAAAGGGTTTAGTAGGGTTCACCCTGGGAACTGAGTTGGGCTCTGACCTAGTCAGAGAACTGACTCAGGTTGTGTTAGTCTGTGATGGAGGCATGGATGTGACCTCCACTGTGAGTCCCAGTAATCTGGGCAAGTACAGACAACAGCCTTTAATCAATGGACGTGAGGCTTTGGCATTTAGGGACACAGGGGCAAGTGTCACAATGGTGACACAAGACCTTGTGCTTCCTGGGCAAGTTATGCTTGGTGAGATGTACCAAGTGACCAATGCTAGCAATGTCAGAACAGACCATACTCTGGCAGTTGTTAACTTCTCCTGGGGAGGGGTAACTGGCCTTAAGAAGGTTGTGGTAAGTGCAAACCTACCAGTCGAATGCTTGCTTGGCAATGACTTAGAGACTTCTGCTTGGGCAGAAGTGGAGCTCAGGACCCATGCAGAAATGCTGGGGATCCCTGCAGATGTGTTTGCTGTGACCAGGTCACAAGCCAAAATGTCTAGCACTGAACAGGCCTTGGATTCTGGAAGAATGGACCAAGTGCCTTCCAAGAGGAGGAGTAGTAGGGTTAAGGCAGTGCCTTCCCCTTGGCTCAGGAGGAAGATCAGTCCCTTGAGGGGGATGATCTCAGCCCTGAAGAAGGAACTGTCCCAGAGGAACTTGAACCTGACCAGGTTGAGTTCTTGGGGACAGGGGGACCTTCTAGGGCAGATCTGAGCCAGGAGCAGCAGAGCTGCCCCTCCCTTGAACCCCTCAGACAGCAAGCTGCTGCTGAGGCTGCTGGGAAAGCTAGTGGTCCCCATACAGTGTATTGGGATGATGGACTCCTGTACTCAGAGAGTAGAGACCCCAAGCCTGGTGCTACCAGGAGGTTGGTAATACCTTTGAAGTTCAGGGGCTTCCTATTGACCCTAGCCCATGATATTCCCTTAGCAGGTCACCTGGGCCAGAACAAGACTTGGGACAGAATTGTCCCTCACTTTCACTGGCCCCACATGTCTGAAGACAGTAAGGAGTTTTGTCGCTCCTGTGTAACCTGCCAAGCCAGTGGCAAAGCAGGTGGCACTACAAAGGCCCCCTGATACCACTACCTGTGGTGGGGGTGCCCTTTGAAAGGGTAGGGATTGACATTGTTGGTCCCATGGATCCCCAAACAGCCTCTGGGCACAGGTTTATCCTGGTGGTAGTGGATCATGCCACCAGGTACCCAGAAGCTATTCCCCTCAGGACCACTACAGCACCTGTGGTGGCAAGGGCCCTCCTGGGAATCTTCTCAAGAGTGGGCTTTCCTAAGGAGGTAGTCTCAGACAGGGGTGCTAACTTCATGTCTGGGTACTTAAAAGCAATGTGGAAGGAGTGTGGAGTGACTTATAAGTTCACCACACCCTATCACCCACAATGCAATGGTTTAGTTGAGAGATTCAACAAAACCTTGAAGGGCATGATTAAAGGGCTCCCAGAAAAGCTTAGGCGTAGATGGGACATACTCTTGCCCTGCCTTTTATTCGCATATAGGGAGGTGCCTCAGAAGGGGTTGGTTACAGCCCTTTTGAACTTCTGTTTGGCCACCCTGTGAGGGGTCCACTGTGCTTGGTGAAGGAAGGATGGGAGTTACCTCTCAAGCCCCCAAAGCAAGATATAGTGGACTATGTACTTGGTCTCCGCTCCAGGATGGCTGAGTACATGAAAAAGGCAACCAAAAACCTTGAGGCTAGCCAGGAACTTCAAAAGGCCTGGCATGACCAAAAGGCTGTTCTGACTGTTTACCAGCCAGGACAGAAGGTGTGGGTGTTGGAGCCAGTGGCCCCAGCAGCTCTCCAAGATAAATGGAGTGGACCCCACACTATTGTTGAGCAGAAGGGTGAGGTCACTTATTTAGTAGACCTAGGAACACCCAGGAGTCCCCACAGGGTTCTCCATGTCAACAGGTTAAAACCATATGTGGACAGGGCAGACATGGGCTTGCTCATGGCTACTGATGAAGGGCAGGAGGAAGAGAGTGACCCACTCCCTGACCTGCTCTCACAGAACCCTGACGATGGGTCAGTTGATGGTGTAGCCTTGGCAGGCAGCCTCACTACCCAGCAACAAACTGATTGCAGGCAAGTCCTCAATCAGTTTAGACATATGTTTTCACTGACACCCAGTCAGACCACCTGGTGCACTCATGAAGTGGACACTGGGGACAGTCTGCCTATTAAAAACAAGATTTATAGGCAACCTGACCATGTCAGGGACTGTATCAGGACTGAAGTCCAGAAAATGTTGGAATTGGGAGTTATTGAACCCTCAGATAGCCCTTGGGCTAGTCCAGTAGTCCTTGTACCGAAACCTCACACCAGTGGTGGAAAAAGAGAGATGAGGTTTTGTGTGGACTACAGGGGTCTCAATGCAGTCACTAGGACTGATGCCCATCCAATACCCAGGGCAGATGAGCTCATAGATACTTTGGCCTCTGCCAAATATCTCAGCACATTTGACCTAACAGCTGGCTACTGGCAGATCAGACTAGCTGATACTGCAAAGCCCAAAACAGCATTCTCGACCCCTAGTGGACATTATCAATTTGTGGTAATGCCCTTTGGTCTGAAGAATGCACCTGCCACTTTCCAGAGGTTGGTGAATACAGTTCTCACAGGACTGGAAGCCTATAGTGCAGCTTATCTAGATGATATTGCTGTCTTTAGCTCCACCTGGGAGGATCACCTGGTCCACCTCAGGAATGTTTTACAGGCCCTGCAAAAGGCAGGCCTGACTATCAAGGCCACTAAGTGCCAGATAGGGCAGAGTCAGGTTGTGTACCTGGGCCACCTTGTGGGTGGAGGCCAGGTTCAACCTTTGCAGAGCAAGATCCAGACCATCATGGACTGGACTGCTCCCACTACCCAGACTCAGGTGAGAGCCTTCTTAGGCCTGACTGGGTACTATAGGAGATTTGTCAAGGGGTATGGATCAATAGTGACACCCCTGAATGACTTAACTTCTAAGAAAATGCCCAAAAGGTTCAGTGGACAGTTAGCTGTCAAAAGGCATTTGATGACCTCAAGCAGGCCATGTGCACTGCTCCAATTCTGCAGAGTCCTGATTACTCCAAGAAGTTCATTGTTCAAACTGATGCATCTGAATTGGGGGTAGGGGCTGTACTGTCACAATTGAATGAAGAAGGTCAGGATCAGCCAGTAGCTTTTATTAGCAGAAGGCTGACCCCTAGAGAGAAACGTTGGTCAGCCATAGAGAGGGAGGCCTTTGCTGTGGTCTGGGCTCTGAAGAAGTTGAGGCCATACTTGTTTGGTACACACTTCCTGGTTCAGACAGACCATAAGCCCCTCTTATGGCTAAAACAAATGAAGGGTGAAAACCCCAAACTGCTTAGGTGGTCCATTTCCCTACAGGGGATGGACTTTACAGTGGAACATAGGCCTGGGAGTAACCATGCGAATGCAGATGGACTCTCTAGGTATTTCCACTTAGAACATGAAGACTTAACTGGGCAAGGTTAGTTTAATGTCCCTACGTTTGGGGGGTTGTGTAGGAGAGTAGGATCTGCTTCACATGGGTACCCCCACTTTTTGCTGATGCTTCACTGTTTTTCGACATTAGTCTGGCTGGGGCCCTGCTAATCAGAACCCCAGCCTAGCTGCTTCCTCTCTAAAATGGTTTCCATGTGCCTTAGGCACATCACTGATTGGGATCTGGAGTGCCCTTATAAGTCCCTAGTATATGGTATACTATGTACCAAGGGCATAGGTACCTCAGAGGCCTGCCAGGGGCTGCAGCATGTATTATGCCACCCCTGGAAGGCCATCCAAACTGACACCACAGGTCTGCTACTGCAGCCTGGGTAAGGTGGTGCATGCACCCCTTACTGTGATATAGGTTACCTATATCACGAAATACATACACACATATAAACCTATAAGTCACTCCTAAGGCAGGCCTTATCAATCCTAAAGGCAGAGTGCGTGGTTCCTATGTGAGAGGGTGCCCCTGCATGAGCAGGGCCCCTCTGCAGCGTTCGGAGACCATCTCTGATGCTGTTTGTAGTGCAGCCTGACCATATACTCTTAAGCGCATTATATCCTCGCGGTAAAATGCTAACTTTGGAATGGCTGCACCTAAACATGTCGTGTTTGGTGTCAAACATCTTGGAATACTACCCCCCGCCAATCCTGGCGGCGGGGGTAGCATTCCACCCTTCTAGAGGGAAAGACATGTTAACTCTGACTAGTCCGGTAACTTCTTTCCAGAGCCCTGGCATCACAAAATGGATGCTGCTGCCACAGACACGAGTCTGGCCTCCTGCTGCTGGACGAAACTCCGGCAGGGGAGGCCTGGACAATAGGTTTCCTGTCCCAGGGAGGTGTGACCACCTCCCCAGACAGGATAATGTGTATTGGGGCTGGGCGGGAGCACTTTCGGGTGCTTTGAAGTCCTGCACTGGGGGCACATTTGGTGTCCCTGTGCATACCCCAGTTCAAACCGGATCAGGGGCTTGCAGCCCCTGCTTTGGCGCGAACTGGACAAAGGGAAAGGGGTGTAGCCACCCCTCTGCCCTGACCCACCCATAGGTGGGGCCACAGAGTAGTCCAACCCCTATCTTTAGTATAAAGGTAGGAACCCAGTCCTTAGGACTTTAGATTATCCCTGGACGAAACTCTGAAACTGAATCCTGGACCTTCGACGCTCTACTCACGATTAGAGGACAGAAGAATCTCCCTTGGGGTCAAGGAGTGACTCCCCTGCTTGGCAGGCACCAAAGAAGCATCTGTCCGGTTCGCATTTCTGAAGCTCCCGTCGGACGCCGAAGTCATCGCATCACCAGAGGTGGATTCTCAGACTTCCCGAGGCTACCCTGAGTCCCCAGCAAAGCTGAGGCCCGTGGCTATCGTGGGTGACTTGAGACCGTGACCCCTGGACACCGAGCACATTTGCAAGTGCATCCTCTTCTGGGTCTCCCAAGAAGTCGTGCTTTGGGCTCCGAGTAGCCCTAGCCTCCAGCACCACCTGCACCGAAGATCACTGGCCCCCACTCCACGAGTGTCCTGTAAGCCAGATCCACGTGCGGCGTCACGAGGCTCCTTCGCGGTCGCTAGCCCGTTGGCTAGTAGCCCTTAACGAAGGCCAATCCTTTTCTTACTTGGCATCCTGGTTGCTCCAGGCCTGCCCTCACTTACCCTCGCTGGGTGAGTTCCACAGACCTTGCTGGTCTGCACCATCGACGATCTACATCTTCACCGAGACTTGCCGTTGCCAAGGCTTGTTGGGTCCAATCCGGTCGCCGACACCTCAGCACTCGACAGACATCGTGTACCAGCCCGAATCCTGCTCCTGGTCGCCGACAACGCCTCCTGGACCTCGTGGCTGAAGAGTCAAGACGACCGTCAACGCACCTGAAGCACTCGACATCGGTGGGCATCTGTCCATCGCCTTCCTGGTCACTGGCTAGTGACCCAGACTCTGTCCCCTCTGCTTTCAGGTTCTTCAGAACTCCGATCCACTCTTGGATCCACCCGGACACTTTTCTCTTGGCCGCCAGCAGCACTTTGCAGCAGATCGCCATTCGAATCGACGACGAAACCCGACCCCGAAAGGCACCTATGCACCCGGCTTCCCTGGGTGAGGTAACACGAGTACTCCGGTGCTCCCGTGGGTAGAGACTCTTCAAAGTCCTAGATCTCAAAGGGTTTTGTCCTAGTCCTCTTTTAAGTGTCCCTTTTCTCTAATTTCCCGATCCCGACTTTCTCCATAGAAGTCAACGGCGTATCGCGGTTGTGTATTTACACTGCACGCGTCTCCCGTGGGTCCCCTGTGTCACTACCTTGGGTGGTTCCTTGTGGTCCAAGCACTTCTAGAGGCTCTAGGCCTAGTGTCTAGTTCAGTCGTGGTTCGCATACCACTTTATTGGTATATGGTTTGGTACGCCCCTAGGGCCCAAACGTGTATTTGTGCTATTACTGTGATTTAATAACTTATAACTTATGTACTTCGAACTCTAGCCTCATAAAGAGACTAGAGGGGTGTGTTTAGCAATAAATACATATATTTTGAATATATACCTGGTGTGGTGCTCTTTCATTTGGTCACTCAAGAGATTATAGACTGGTAAAACAAGCTGCTTTACATTCCTTCAAGACTTAGCCTGAAGGCTGCTCTCCATAGCTACCACTAGGATAGCTTTCAATAAGGTTGTCTTTAACCTATCTCCAATAAGGGGTTGTTTGGACTGGTGCAAGGTGCCCACTATAATTAGTGGACAGCATATACCAGGCCAACTTCTCACAGGTTTCGTCGTCGATTTGAATGGCGATCTGCTGCAAAGTGCTGCTGGCGACCAAGTGAAAAGTGTCCGGGTGGATCCAAGAGTGGATCGGAGTTCTGAAGAACCTGAAAGCAGAGGGGACAGAGTCTGGGTCACTAGCCAGTGACCAGGAAGGCGATGGACAGATGCCCACCGATGTCGAGTGCTTCAGGTGCGTTGACGGTCGTCTTGACTCTTCAGCCACGAGGTCCAGGAGGCGTTGTCGGCGACCAGGAGCAGGATTCGGGCTGGTACACGATGTCTGTCGAGTGCTGAGGTGTCGGCGACCGGATTGGACCCAACAAGCCTTGGCAACGGCAAGTCTCGGTGAAGATGTAGATCGTCGATGGTGCAGACCAGCAAGGTCTGTGGAACTCACCCAGCGAGGGTAAGTGAGGGCAGGCCTGGAGCAACCAGGATGCCAAGTAAGAAAAGGATTGGCCTTCGTTAAGGGCTACTAGCCAACGGGCTAGCGACCGCGAAGGAGCCTCGTGACGCCGCACGTGGATCTGGCTTACAGGACACTCGTGGAGTGGGGGCCAGTGATCTTCGGTGCAGGTGGTGCTGGAGGCTAGGGCTACTCGGAGCCCAAAGCACGACTTCTTGGGAGACCCAGAAGAGGATGCACTTGCAAATGTGCTCGGTGTCCAGGGGTCACGGTCTCAAGTCACCCACGATAGCCACGGGCCTCAGCTTTGCTGGGGACTCAGGGTAGCCTCAGGGAAGTCTGAGAATCCACCTCTGGTGATGCGATGACTTCGGCGTCCGACGGGAGCTTCAGAAATGCGAACCGGACAGATGCTTCTTTGGTGCCTGCCAAGCAGGGAGTCACTCCTTGACCCCAAGGGAGATTCTTCTGTCCTCTAATCGTGAGTAGAGCGTCGAAGGTCCAGGATTCAGTTTCAGAGTTTCGTCCAGGGATAATCTAAAGTCCTAAGGACTGGGTTCCTATCTTTATACTAAAGATAGGGGTTGGACTACTCTGTGGCCCCACCTATGGGTGGGTCAGGGCAGAGGGGTGGCTACACCCCTTTCCCTTTGTCCAGTTCGCGCCAAAGCAGGGGCTGCAAGCCCCTGATCCGGTTTGAACTGGGGTATGCACAGGGACACCAAATGTGCCCCCAGTGCAGGACTTCAAAGCACCCGAAAGTGCTCCCGCCCAGCCCCAATACACATTATCCTGTCTGGGGAGGTGGTCACACCTCCCTGGGACAGGAAACCTATTGTCCAGGCCTCCCCTGCCGGAGTTTCGTCCAGCAGCAGGAGGCCAGACTCGTGTCTGTGGCAGCAGCATCCATTTTGTGATGCCAGGGCTTTGGAAAGAAGTTACCGGACTAGTCAGAGTTAACATGTCTTTCCCTCTAGAAGGGTGGAATGCTACCCCCGCCGCCAGGATTGGCGGGGGGTAGTATTCCAAGATGTTTGACACCAAACACGACATGTTTAGGTGCAGCCATTCCAAAGTTAGCATTTTACCGCGAGGATATAATGCGCTTAAGAGTATATGGTCAGGCTGCACTACAAACAGCATCAGAGATGGTCTCCGAACGCTGCAGAGGGGCCCTGCTCATGCAGGGGCACCCTCTCACATAGGAACCACGCACTCTGCCTTCAGGATTGATAAGGCCTGCCTTAGGAGTGACTTATAGGTTTATATGTGTGTATGTATTTAGTGATATAGGTAACCTATATCACAGTAAGGGGTGCATGCACCACCTTACCCAGGCTGCAGTAGCAGACCTGTGGTGTCAGTTTGGATGGCCTTCCAGGGGTGGCATAATACATGCTGCAGCCCCTGGCAGGCCTCTGAGGTACCTATGCCCTTGGTACATAGTATACCATATACTAGGGACTTATAAGGGCACTCCAGATTCCAATCAGAGATGTGCCTAAGGCACATGGAAACCTTTTACAGAGAAAGCAGATAGACTGGGGCCCTGAATAGCAGGATCCCAGTCCAACTAAGTCATAAACCAGCAAAACACCATAAAAAAAGTGGGGGCAACCATATAGTCAGATTCCACCTTCCTACATAACCCCCCCAAACGAAAGGAGATAAGGCTAACCTTGGCCAGTTGAGCCTTCATTGACTAAGTGGTCATATAAGGAAGCACCTGCACTAGCATGGTTGCCCCCTGTCTTATGGTCCACTAAGCAATCCCTCACCCTAAGGGTATGAGAGGGTCTCCACCATGGGGAATCACTACCTGTGGTGTGCTTAGGTAAAGTACAAGGCTGGTGAGGTGTCTGAGTAGGGAAGTGAGGCCCTAGGAATGTTGGCCTCAGCTTCCTCAGATCACTGGTCACCATGTATGCCTGTCTTTCCATGACTGAGTTGCACTTTGCTCTAAGGGTCAACCTTTGGCTGCCTACAGCTGGGGGTTGGGTCCCTTTGGATGGACTACTGGAGGGACAGGGCAGGTTTGGAACCTTCAGGTCCCAGGTTTGCCCTTGCCTACCAGAGTCCTTCTGGGGGAGGTCCCTACATAAAGGCATGGGGGATCCCTCAGTGTGTAGAGGAGTTTTCACCTGGCTAGGGCTACTAGACTGGGTGCCCCTAATCTGCTGATGGGGGGTTCCTCTGGACAGGGGGCCCTGGGGGTCCACTGACCTCCCTGACCTCTGCAGCCCTGGGCTGGCTGAGGCAGGGTAGAGAGGGGCAGGTTACCTGCTCCAGACTGGGTACCACCTTGGAAGGGTCCTCTGCCATCAGGGGTGTGGCCAGGCCAGGCCTGACTACCTCTGGGGCAGTTCCTTCACTAGGGGTAGGGTCAGTTCCCTGAGGAGGCTGACCCTTACCTACTGTCTGGAGGGAAGAAGACTTTTCTTCAACCCTTGTGCTCTCTTTTGGGGGAGAGTGGGCCATTCTTTCAGGCTCCATCTCTCCAAATTCTTGGGCTGGGGCTGTGGCCATCACAGCCCCACTAACCTTTACAGGGACGCCCAACATCCTAAGATGGGTTTGGTGTTCAACTTCAGCCCAGGCTGAAATTTCCAAATCATTGCCCATCAGGCAATCTACAGGTAAGGTGGGGGACACTGCCACTCTCTTTGGGCCTGTGACCCCCTCCCAGCTGAGATTGACTATGGCCATGGGGTGATCTGTTCTGACACCATCAATGTTGGTCACCTGGTATTTAAACTCAGGTAAAAACTGGTGAGGGGGACTAGTTTCCCTGCCACCATGGTGACACTAGCCCCTGTGTCCCTAAATGCCACAGCTTTCTGACCATTAATTATTGGCTCCAATCTGTACCTGCCCAACGCTGTGGGACCCATGGTAAAGGTGGCAAATCCTATACCACCATCAGAGTCAGAGGAGTCTGTTGAGGGGTCCCTGTCTAAACTAGGGCTCACCTCTGTTCCTCTTGCAAAAGCACCCAACTTTTGGGTGCACTACTCCCAACTGGAGGATTACTACTGGTAGTACCAGGAGGGGTGGTAGTAGTTGTGGGAGGAACATTTTCTTTATTGCCAATCCTGGGGCAACTGGGATCAGTTTTCCAGTGCCCAGGCTTTTACAGACATGGCAATATGGTTTCTTTTCAGGAGAGGAAGGAGTTTGGGACCCACCCCCAGAAGAGGAATTTTGGGGCCCTGTAGGGGACTTATCCTTAGATTTATCCCCACCTTTCTCTTGGGACTTAGTAGAATCTTTCTTCTGGTCACCACCCTGATTTCTAGTTTTTACTCTGGTTCTGACCCATTTGTCTGCCTTCTTTCCCAATTCTTGGGGAGAGGTCAGATCAGAGTCCACCAGATACTGGTGCAAAAGCTGGTTTTGACAATTATTAAGGATCTGCTCCCTCATAATCAAATTGTACAATCCTAAAAAGTCATGCACTTTGTTGCCATGTATCCAACCTTCCAGAGCCTTTGTAGCACAATCTACAAAATCAACCCAGTCTTGAGTCTGAGCTTTTTGGGTGTCTCTGAACTTCAACCTATACTGTTCAGTGGTTAGGCCAAACCCATCTATCAGAGCACTCTTCAAGACTGTGTAATTGTCAGCATCCTCTTCTCTTACAGTGAGGAGCTTGTCTCTACCTTTGTCTGCAAAGGAGAGCCACAAGATTGCTGCCCACTGCCTCTGGGGGACCTTCTGAACTTTACAGGCCCTCTCCAGTGCAGTTATCCATTTGTGGATGTCATCCCCACTCTGGTAGGGAGGGACAATCTTGTTTAGGTTTCTATGGTCATAAGACCTTTCCCTATCTCTAGGGATATTGCTGCCACCATGGGACTCTAGTCCCAACTTTCTTCTCTCTCTAAGGAGATCTAGGGACTCCCTGTCTAAAGCCAATTGCTTCTTTCTGATTTCAAGCTGAGCTTCCTCATATTGAACCAGCCTCTTTCTTCTCTCATGAGAGGATTCCCTCCTATGAGATGAGACAGAGCTCCCTATTGAGGTGCCAGAGTGGTTAGACTCCTGAGAAGGAGATCTAGACCTTCTGGGCACACTCATAATCCTTCCTGGGGGACAAAGAGGGCATCATTCTGATCATCCTCTTCATCTTCCTCAGGAGGGATTGGATTATCCAGGTCAGGGCCATTGTCGCCCTCCTGGCCAGTTTCAGAGGGGGGCTGGGGGTACTGGTACCCCTGGTCCCATCCTCATCTTCTGCCCCACCCTCAGCTCCTACCCCTTCAGTCCCCAAGGGCTTACTAAGGTCATAAGCCACCAACAACTCCTTGAGGTGTTGGGTGGTGGGGCTTTGGCCTGTCCTTATTTTTCTCAAGTTGCATAAAGCTCTCAATTCCAAGAATGGGAGTGTATCATACTTGGAGGGTGGAAGCTCAATGGCTTCCTGCAAGGATTCTTTAGATCCTGCCCTTAAAGACATTACTAGTGTGGTGTGGTGTATGCACTACCTACTCTAGTGTGGCCTACTAAACTCTCTTGAGTTGTAGAAAGGGTTGTGCTATCCCTTAACACACAACTCTAAGTTCAGTAGAACTTACTGTATTCTAAGCTTAAATTATATGTACCTTAGGTACCTTTAGTGGTTTTCAGTTGATCAATTCAATTGAGATTATCTGGTAAAACAATAGCAAGCTGGAATCCCACACGCTGCACACCAATGTGAGAAGTTGGCCTGGTATATGCTGTCCACTAATTATAGTGGGCACCTTGCACCAGTCCAAACAACCCCTTATTGGAGATAGGTTAAAGACAACCTTATTGAAAGCTATCCTAGTGGTAGCTATGGAGAGCAGCCTTCAGGCTAAGTCTTGAAGGAATGTAAAGCAGCTTGTTTTACCAGTCTATAATCTCTTGAGTGATCAAATGAAAGAGCACCACACCAGGTATATATTCAAAATATATGTATTTATTGCTAAACACACCCCTCTAGTCTCTTTATGAGGCTAGAGTTCGAAGTACATAAGTTAGAAGTTATTTAAACACAGTAATAGCACAAATACACGTTTGGGCCCTAGGGGCGTACCAAACCATATACCAATAAAGTGGTATAAGAACCACGACTGAACTAGACACTAGGCCTAGAGCCTCTAGAAGTGCTTGGACCACAAGGAACCACCCAAGGTAGTGACACAGGGGACCCACGGGAGACGCGTGCAGTGTAAATACACAACCGCGATACGCCGTTGACTTCTATGGAGAAAGTCGTGATCGGGAAATTAGAGAAAAGGGACACTTAAAAGAGGACTTGGACCAAACCCTTTGAGATCTAGGACTTTGAAGAGTCTCTACCCACGGGAGCACCGGAGTACTCGTGTTACCTCACCCAGGGAAGCCGGGTGCATAGGTGCCTTTCGGGGTCGGGTTTCGTCGTCGATTTGAATGGCGATCTGCTGCAAAGTGCTGCTGGCGACCAAGTGAAAAGTGTCCGGGTGGATCCAAGAGTGGATCGGAGTTCTGAAGAACCTGAAAGCAGAGGGGACAGAGTCTGGGTCACTAGCCAGTGACCAGGAAGGCGATGGACAGATGCCCACCGATGTCGAGTGCTTCAGGTGCGTTGACGGTCGTCTTGACTCTTCAGCCACGAGGTCCAGGAGGCGTTGTCGGCGACCAGGAGCAGGATTCAGGCTGGTACATGATGTCTGTCGAGTGCTGAGGTGTCGGCGACCGGATTGGACCCAACAAGCCTTGGCAACGGCAAGTCTCGGTGAAGATGTAGATCGTCGATGGTGCAGACCAGCAAGGTCTGTGGAACTCACCCAGCGAGGGTAAGTGAGGGCAGGCCTGGAACAACCAGGATGCCAAGTTAGAAAAGGATTGGCCTTCGTTAAGGGCTACTAGCCAACGGGCTAGCGACCGCGAAGGAGCCTCGTGACGCCGCACGTGGATCTGGCTTACAGGACACTCGTGGAGTGGGGGCCAGTGATCTTCGGTGCAGGTGGTGCTGGAGGCTAGGGCTACTCGGAGCCCAAAGCACGACTTCTTGGGAGACCCAGAAGAGGATGCACTTGCAAATGTGCTCGGTGTCCAGGGGTCACGGTCTCAAGTCACCCACGATAGCCACGGGCCTCAGCTTTGCTGGGGACTCAGGGTAGCCTCGGGGAAGTCTGAGAATCCACCTCTGGTGATGCGATGACTTCGGCGTCCAACGGGAGCTTCAGAAATGCGAACCAGACAGATGCTTCTTTGGTGCCTGCCAAGCAGGGGAGTCACTCCTTGACCCCAAGGGAGATTCTTCTGTCCTCTAATCGTGAGTAGAGCGTCGAAGGTCCAGGATTCAGTTTCAGAGTTTCGTCCAGGGATAATCTAAAGTCCTAAGGACTGGGTTCCTATCTTTATACTAAAGATAGGGGTTGGACTACTCTGTGGCCCCACCTATGGGTGGGTCAGGGCAGAGGGGTGGCTACACCCTTTCCCTTTGTCCAGTTCGCGCCAAAGCAGGGGCTGCAAGCCCCTGATCCGGTTTGAACTGGGGTATGCACAGGGACACCAAATGTGCCCCCAGTGCAGGACTTCAAAGCACCCGAAAGTGCTCCCGCCCAGCCCCAATACACATTATCCTGTCTGGGGAGGTGGTCACACCTCCCTGGGACAGGAAACCTATTGTCCAGGCCTCCCCTGCCGGAGTTTCGTCCAGCAGCAGGAGGCCAGACTTGTGTCTGTGGCAGCAGCATCCATTTTGTGATGCCAGGGCTTTGGAAAGAAGTTACCGGACTAGGCCAGAGTTAACATGTCTTTCCCTCTAGAAGGGTGGAATGCTACCCCCGCCGCCAGGATTGGCGGGGGGTAGTATTCCAAGATGTTTGACACCAAACACGACATGTTTAGGTGCAGCCATTCCAAAGTTAGCATTTTACCGCGAGGTTATAATGCGCTTAAGAGTATATGGTCAGGCTGCACTACAAACAGCATCAGAGAAGGGTCTCCGAACGCTGCAGAGGGGCCCTGCTCATGCAGGGGCACCCTCTCACATAGGAACCACGCACTCTGCCTTCAGGATTGATAAGGCCTGCCTTAGGAGTGACTTATAGGTTTATATGTGTGTATGTATTTAGTGATATAGGTAACCTATATCACAGTAAGGGGTGCATGCACCACCTTACCCAGGCTGCAGTAGCAGACCTGTGGTGTCAGTTTGGATGGCCTTCCAGGGGTGGCATAATACATGCTGCAGCCCCTGGTAGGCCTCTGAGGTACCTATGCCCTTGGTACATAGTATACCATATACTAGGGACTTATAAGGGCACTCCAGATTCCAATCAGAGATGTGCCTAAGGCACATGGAAACCTTTTACAGAGAAAGCAGATAGACTGGGGCCCTGAATAGCAGGATCCCAGTCCAACTAAGTCATAAACCAGCAAAACACCATAAAAAAGTGGGGGCAACCATATAGTCAGATTCCACCTTCCTACATAGGGAGTCATGCACGGGGTGGTGTTTCAGGGTTTAGGGCAGTGCAGTGGTGTTCGGGCAGTGTAGGGGGTCGTGCTGGGGCTGGTGTTTCAGGGTTTAGGGCAGTGCAGTGGTGTTCGGGCAGTGTAGGGGGTCTTGCTGGGGGTGGTGTTTCAGGGTTTAGGAGTGCAGTGGTGTTCGGGCAGTGTAGGGGGTCTTGCTGGGGATGATGTTTCAGGGTTTAGGGCAGTGCAGTGGTGTTTGGGCAGTGTAGGGGGTCTTGCTGGGGGTAGTGTTTCAGGGTTTAGGGCAGTGCAGTGGTGTTCGGGCAGTGTAGGGGGTCGTGCTGGGGATGGTGTTTCATGGTTTAGGGCAGTGCAGTGGTGTTCAGGCAGTGTAGGGGGTCGTGCTGGGGCTGGTGTTTCAGGGTTTAGGGCAGTGCAGGCAGTGGTGTTCGGGCAGTGTAAGGGGTCGTGCTGGGGGTGGTGTTTCAGGGTTTAGGGTAGTGCAGTGGTGTTCGGGCAGTGTAGGGGTTCGTGCTGGGGTTGGTGTTTCAGGGTTTAGGGCAGTGCAGTGGTGTTCGGGCAGTGTAGGGGGTCGTGCTGGGGCTGGTGTTTCAGTGTTTTGGGCAGAGCAGTGGTGTTCGGGCAGTGTAGGGGGTCATGCTGGTGGTGGTGTTTTAGGGTTTAGGGTAGTGCAGTGGTGTTCGGGTAGTGTAGGGGGTCATGCTGGGGGTGGTGTTTCAGGGTTTAGGAGGCAGTGGTGTTCGGGCAGTGTAGGGGGTCTTGCTGGGGGTGATGTTTCAGGGTTTAGGGCAGTGCAGTGGTGTTCGGGCAGTGTAGGGGGTCTTGCTGGGGGCAGTGTTTCAGGGTTTAGGGCAGAGCAGTGGTGTTCAGGCAGTGTAGGGGTTGTGCTGGAGGTGGTGTTTCAGGCTTTAGGGCAGTGCAGTGGTGTTCGGGCAGTGTAGGGGGTCTTGCTGGGGGTGGTGTTTCAGGGTTTAGGGCAGTGCAGTGGTGTTCGGGCAGTGTAGGGGGTCGTGCTGGGGGTGGTGTTTCAGGGTTTAGGGCAGTGCAATGGTGTTCGGGCAGTGTAGGGGGTCGTGCAGGGGCTGGTGTTTCAGGGTTTAGGGCAGTGCAGTGGTGTTCGGGCAAGTGTAGGGGTCGTGCTGGGGGTGGTGTTTCAGGGTTTAGGGCAGTGCAGTGGTGTTTGGGCAGTGTAGGGGGTCGTGCTGGGGGTGGTGTTTCAGGGTTTAGGGCAGTGCAGTGGTGTTCGGGCAGTGTAGGGGGTCGTGCAGGGGGTGGTGTTTCAGGGTTTAGGGCAGTGCAGTGGTGTTCGGGCAGTGTAGGGGGTCATGCTGGGGGTAGTGTTTTAGGGTTTAGGGCAGTGCAGTGGTGTTTGGGCAGTGTAGGGGGTCGTGCAGGGGGTGGTGTTTCAGGGTTTAGGGCAGTGCAGTGGTGCTCGGGCAGTGTAGGGGTCGTGCTGGGGGTGGTGTTTCAGGGTTTAGGGCAGTGCAGTGGTGTTCGGGCAGTGTAGGGTGTCGTGCTGGGGGTGGTGTTTCAGGGTTTAGGGCAGTGCAGTGGTGTTCGGGCAGTGTAGGTGGTCTTGCTGGGGCTGGTGTTTCAGGGTTTAGGCAGTGCAGTGGTGTTCGGGCAGTGTAGGGGGTCTTGCTGGGGGTGGTGTTTCAGGGTTTAGGGCAGTGCAGTGGTGTTCGGGCAGTGTAGGGGGTCTTGCTGGGGCTGATGTTTCAGCGTTTAGGGCAGTGCAGTGGTGTTCGGGCAGTGTAGGGGGTCTTGCTGGGGCTGGTGTTTCAGGGTTTAGGGTAGTGCAGTGGTGTTCGGGCAGTGTAGGGGGTCGTGCTGGGGCTGGTGTTTGAGGGTTTAGGGCAGTGCAGTGGTGTTCGGGCAGTGTAGGGGGTCGTGCTGGGGCTGGTGTTTCAGGGTTTAGGGCAGTGCAGTGGTGTTCAGGCAGTGTAGGCGGTCGTGCTGGGGGTGGTGTTTCAGGGTTTAGGGCAGTGCAGTGGTGTTTGGGCAGTGTAGGGGGTCGTGCTGGGGGTGGTGTTTCAGGGTTTAGGGCAGTGCAGTGGTGTTCGGGCAGTGTAGGGGGTCGTGCTGGGGCTGGTGTTTCAGGGTTTAGGGCAGAGCAGTGGTGTTCGGGCAGTGTAGGGGGTCGTGCTGGGGGTGGTGTTTTAGGGTTTAGGGCAGTGCAGTGGTGTTCGGGCAGTGTAGGGGGTCTTGCTGGGGGTGGTGTTTCAGGGTTTAGGGCAGTGCAGTGGTGTTCGGGCAGTGTAGGGGGTCTTGCTGGGGGTGGTGTTTCAGGGTTTAGGGCAGTGCAGTGGTGTTCGGGCAGTGTAGGGGGTCTTGCTGGGGGTAGTGTTTCAGGGTTTAGGGCAGTGCAGTAGTGTTCGGGCAGTGTAGGGGGTCATGCTGGGGGCGGTGTTTCAGGGTTTAGGGCAGTGCAGTGGTGTTTGGGCAGTGTAGGGGGTCGTGCTGGGGGTGGTGTTTCAGGGTTTAGGGCAGTGCAGTGGTGTTCGGGCAGTGTAGGGGGTCGTGCTGGGGGTGGTGTTTCAGGGTTTAGGGCAGTGCAGTGGTGTTCGGGCAGTGTAGTGGGTCATGCAGGGGTGGTGTTTCAGGGTTTAGGGCAGTGCAGTGGTGTTCGGGCAGTGTAGGGGGTCGTGCTGGGGCTGGTGTTTCAGGGTTTAGGGCAGTGCAGTGGTGTTCGGGCAGTGTAGGGGGTCTTGCTGGGGGTAGTGTTTCAGGGTTTAGGGCAGTGCAGTGGTGTTCGGGCAGTGTAGGGGGTCGTGCTGGGGATGGTGTTTCAGGGTTTAGGCCAGTGCAGTGGTGTTCGGGCAGTGTAGGGGGTCGTGCAGGGGGATGGTGTTTCAGGGTTTAGGGCAGTGCAGTGGTGTTCGGGCAGTGTAGTGGGTCATGCTGGGGGTGGTGTTTCAGGGTTTAGGGCAGTGCAGTGGTGTTCGGGCAGTGTAGGGGGTCGTGCTGGGGCTGGTGTTTCAGGGTTTAGGGCAGTGCAGTGGTGTTCGGGCAGTGTAGGGGGTCTTGCTGGGGGTGGTGTTTCAGGGTTTAGGGCAGTGCAGTGGTGTTCGGGCAGTGTAGGGGGTCTTGCTGGGGGTGATGTTTCAGGGTTTAAGGCAGTGCAGTGGTGTTTGGGCAGTGTAGGGTGTCGTGCTGGGGGTGGTGTTTCAGGGTTTAGGGCAGTGCAGTGGTGTTCGGGCAGTGTAGGGGGTCGTGCTAGGGGTGGTGTTTCAGGGTTTAGGGCAGTGCAGTGGTGTTCGGGCAGTGTAGGGGGTCGTGCTGGGGCTGGTGTTTCAGGGTTTAGGGCAGTGCAATGGTGTTCTGGCAGTGTAGGGGGTCGTGCTGGGGCTGGTGTTTCAGGGTTTAGGGCAGTGCAGTGGTGTTCGGGCAGTGTAGGGGGTCATGCTGGGGCTGGTGTTTCAGGGTTTAGGGCAGTGCAGTGGTGTTCGGGCAGTGTAGGTGGTCGTGCTGGGGCTGGTGTTTCAGGGTTTAGGGCAGTGCAGTGGTGTTCGGGCAGTGTAGGGGGTCATGCTGGGGCTGGTGTTTCAGGGTTTAGGGCAGTGCAGTGGTGTTCAGGCAGTGTAGGGGGTCGTGCTGGGGGTGGTGTTTCATGGGTTTAGGGTAGTGCAGTGGTGTTCGGGCAGTGTAGGGGGTCGTGCTGGGGCTGGTGTTTCAGGGTTTAGGGCAGTGCAGTGGTGTTCGGGCAGTGTAGGGGGTCGTGCTGGGGCTGGTGTTTCAGGGTTTAGGGCAGTGCAGTGGTGTTCGGGCAGTGTAGGGGGGTCTTGCTGGGGGTAGTGTTTCAGGGTTTAGGGCAGTGCAGTGGTGTTCGGGCAGTGTAGGGGGTCGTGCTGTGGATGGTGTTTCATGGTTTAGGGCAGTGCAGTGGTGTTCAGGCAGTGTAGGGGGTCGTGCTGGGGCTGGTGTTTCAGGGTTTAGGGCAGTGCAGGCAGTGGTGCTCGGGCAGTGTAGGGGGTCGTGCTGGGGGTGGTGTTTCTGGGTTTAGGGTAGTGCAGTGGTGTTCGGGCAGTGTAGGGGTTCGTGCTGGGGCTGGTGTTTCAGGGTTTAGGGCAGTGCAGTGGTGTTCGGGCAGTGTAGGGGGTCATGCTGGGGCTGGTGTTTCTGTGTTTTGGGCAGTGCAGTGGTGTTCGGGCAGTGTAGGGGGTGGGGCTGGGGGTGGTGTTTCAGGGTTTAGGGCAGTGCAGTGGTGTTCGGGCAGTGTAGGGGGTCGTGCTGGGGGTGGTGTTTCAGGGTTTAGGGGCAGTGGTGTTCGGGCAGTGTAGGGGGTCTTGCTGGGGGTGATGTTTCAGGGTTTAGGGCAGTGCAGTGGTGTTCGGGCAGTGTACGGGGTCTTGCTGGGGGCAGTGTTTCAGGGTTTAGGGCAGAGCAATGGTGTTCAGGCAGTGTAGGGGGTCGTGTTGGAGGTGGTGTTTCAGGGTTTAGGGCAGTGCAGTGGTGTTCGGGCAGTGTAGGGGGTCTTGCTGGGGGTGGTGTTTCAGGGTTTAGGAGGCAGTGGTGTTCAGGCAGTGTAGGGGGTCGTGCTGGGGGTGGTGTTTCAGGGTTTAGGGCAGTGCAGTGGTGTTCGGGCAGTGTAGGGGGTCGTGCTGGGGGTGGTGTTTCTGGGTTTAGGGCAGTGCAGTGGTGTTCGGGCAGTGTAGGGGGTCATGCAGGGTGGTGGTGAGTCAGGGTTTAGGGCAGTGCAGTGGTGTTCGGGCAGTGTAGGGGGTCATGCTGGGGGTAGAGTTTTAGGGTTTAGGGCAGTGCAGTGGTGTTCGGGCAGTGTAGGGGGTCGTGCAGGGGGTGGTGTTTCAGGGTTTAGGGCAGTGCAGTGGTGTTCGGGCAGTGTAGGGGGTCGTGCTGGGGGTGGTGTTTCAGGGTTTAGGGCAGTGCAGTGGTGTTCGGGCAGTGTAGGGTGTCGTGCTGGGGGTGGTGTTTCAGGGTTTTGGGCAGTGCAGTGGTGTTCGGGCAGTGTAGGTGGTCTTGCTGGGGCTGGTGTTTCCGGGGTTAGTGCAGTGGTGTTCGGGCATTGTAGGGGGTCTTGCTGGGGGTGCTGTTTCAGGGTTTAGGGCAGTGTAATGGTGTTAGCGCAGTGTAGGGGGTCTTGCTGGGGCTGATGTTTCAGCGTTTAGGGCAGCGCAGTGGTGTTCGGGCAGTGTAGGGGGTCTTGCTGGGGGTGGTGTTTCAGGGTTTAGGGCAGTGCAGTGGTGTTCGGGCAGTGTAGGGGGTCTTGCTGGGGCTGGTGTTTCAGGGTTTAGGCAGTGCAGTGGTGTTCGGCAGTGTAGGGGGTCGTGCTGGGGCTGGTGTTTCAGGGTTTAGGGCAGTGCAGTGGTGTTCGGGCAGTGTAGGGGTCGTGCTGGGGGTGGTGTTTCAGGGTTTAGGGCAGTGCAGTGGTGTTCGGGCAGTGTAGGGGGTCGTGCTGGGGCTGGTGTTTCAGGGTTTTGGGCAGAGCAGTGGTGTCCGGGCAGTGTAGGGGGCCGTGCTGGGGGTGGTGTTTTAGGGTTTAGGGCACTGCAGTGTTGTTCGGGCAGTGTAGGGGTCTTGCTGGGGGTGGTGTTTCAGGGTTTTGGCAGGCAGTGGTGTTCGGGCAGTGTAGGGGGTCTTGCTGGGGGTGATGTTTCAGGGTTTAGGGCAGTGCAGTGGTGTTCGGGCAGTGTAGGGGTCTTGCTGGGGCTGGTGTTTCAGGGTTTAGGGCATTGCAGTAGTGTTCGTGCAGTGTAGGGGTCATGCTGGGGCTGGTGTTTCAGGGTTTAGGGCAGTGCAGTAGTGTTCGGGCAGTGTAGGGGGTCGTGCAGGGGGTGGTGTTTCAGGGTTTAGGGCAGTGCAATGGTGTTCGGGCAGTGTAGGGGGTCGTGCTGGGGGTGGTGTTTCAGGGTTTAGGGCAGTGCAGTGGTGTTCGGGCAGTGTAGTGGGTCATGCAGGGGGTGGTGATTCAGGGTTTAGGGCAGTGCAGTGGTGTTCGGGCAATGTAGGGGGTCATGCTGGGGCTGGTGTTTCAGGGTTTAGGGCAGTGCAGTGGTGTTTGGGCAGTGTATGGGGTCTTGCTGGGGGTGGTGTTTCAGGGTTTAGGGCAGTGGTGTTCGGGCAGTGTAGGGGGTCTTGCTGGGGGTGATGTTTCAGGGTTTAGGGCAGTGCAGTGGTGTTCGGGCAGTGTAGGGGGTCTTGCTGGGGGTAGTGTTTCAGGGTTTAGGGCAGTGCAGTGGTGATCTGGCAGTGTAGGGGGTCGTGATGGGGATGGTGTTTCAGGGTTTAGGCCAGTGCAGTAGTGTTCAGGCAGAGTAGGGGGTCGTGCAGGGCGAATGGTGTTTCAGGGTTTAGGGCAGTGCAGTGGTGTTCGGGCAGTGTAGTGGGTCATGCTGGGGGTGGTGTTTCAGGGTTTAGGGCAGTGCAGTGGTGTTCGGGCAGTGTAGGGGGTCGTGCTGGGGCTGGTGTTTCAGGGTTTAGGGCAGTGCAGTGGTGTTCGGGCAGTGTAGGGGGTCTTGCTGGGGGTGGTGTTTCAGGGTTTAGGGGCAGTGGTGTTCGGGCAGTGTAGGGGGTCTTGCTGGGGGTGGTGTTTCAGGGTTTAGGGCAGTGCAGTGGTGTTCGGGCAGTGTAGGGGGTCGTGCACGGGGTGGTGTTTCAGGGTTTAGGGCAGTGCAGTGGTGTTCGGGCAGTGTAGGGGGTTGTGCTGGGGCTGGTGTTTCAGGGTTTAGGGCAGTGCAATGGTGTTCTGGCAGTGTAGGGGGTCGTGCTGGGGCTAGTGTTTCACGGTTTAGGGCAGTGCAGTGGTGTTCGGGCAGTGTAGGGGGTCATGCTGGGGCTGGTGTTGCAGGGTTTAGGGCAGTGCAGTGGTGTTCGTGCAGTGTAGGTGGTCGTGCTGGGGCTGGTGTTTCAGGGTTTAGGGCAGTGCAGTGGTGTTCGGGCAGTGTAGGGGGTCATGCTGGGGCTGGTGTTTCAGGGTTTAGGGCAGTGCAGTGGTGCTCATGCAGTGTAGGGGGTCGTGCTGGGGGTGGTGTTTATGGTTTAGGGTAGTGCAGTGGTGTTCGGGCAGTGTAGGGGGTCGTGCTGGGGCTGGTGTTTCAGGGTTTAGGGCAGTGCAGTGGTGTTCGGGCAGTGTAGGGGGTCGTGCTGGGGCTTGTGTTTCAGGGTTTTGGGCAGAGCAGTGGTGTTCGGGCAGTGTAGGGGGTCGTGCTGGGGGTGGTGTTTCAGGGTTTAGGGCAGTGCAGTGGTGTTCGGGCAGTGTAGAGGGTCGTGAAGGGGTGGTGTTTCAGGGTTTAGGGCAGTGCAGTGGTGTTCGGCAGTGTAGGGGTCGTGCTGGGGGTGGTGTTTCAGGGTTTAGGGCAGTGCAGTGGTGTTCGAACAGTGTAGGGGGTCGTGCAGGGGCTGGAGTTTCAAGGTTTAGGGCAGTGCAGTGGTGTTCGGGCAGTGTAGGGGGTCGTTCTGGGGGTAGTGTTTTAGGGTTTAGGGTAGTGCAGTGGTGCTTGTGTAGTGTAGGGGGTCGTGCTGGGGGTAGTGTTTCAGGGTTTAGGGGCAGTGGTGTTCGGGCAGTGTAGGGGGTCTTGCTGGGGGTGATGTTTCAGGGTTTAGGGCAGTGCAGTGGTGTTCGGGCAGTGTAGGGGGTCTTGCTGGGGGTAGTGTTTCAGGGTTTAGGGCAGGGGTGTTCGTGCAGTGTAGGGGGTCGTGCTGGGGATGGTGTTTCAGGGTTTAGGGCAGTGCAGTAGTGTTTGGGCAGTGTTTGGGGTCGTGCAGGGGGAATGGTGTTTCAGGGTTTAGGGCAGTGCAGTGGTGTTCGGGCAGTGTAGGGTGTCGTGCTGGGGGTGGTGTTTCAGGGTTTAGGGCAGTGCAGTGGTGTTCGGGCAGTGTAGGGGGTCGTGCACGGGGTGGTGTTTCAGAGTTTAGGGCAGTGCAGTAGTGTTCGGGCAGTGTAGGGGGTTGTGCTGGGGCTGGTGTTTCAGGGTTTAGGGCAGTGCAATGGTGTTCTGGCAGTGTAGGGGGTCGTGCTGGGGCTGGTGTTTCACAGTTTAGGGCAGTGCAGTGGTGTTCGGGCAGTGTAGGGGGTCATGCTGGGGCTGGTGTTTCAGGTTTTAGGGCAGTACAGTGGTGTTCGTGCAGTGTAGGTGGTCGTGCTGGGGCTGGTGTTTCAGGGTTTAGGGCAGTGCAGTGGTGTTCGGGCAGTGTAGGGGGTCATGTTTTAGGGCAGTGCAGTGTTGTTCGGGCAGTGTAGGGGGTCATGAAGGGGGTGGTGTTTCAGGGTTTAGGGCAGTGCAGTGGTGTTCGGGCAGTGTAGGGGGTCGTGCTGGGGTTGGTGTTTCAGGTTTAGGGCAGTGCAGTGGTGTTCGAACAGTGTAGGGGGTCGTGCAGGGGCTGGTGTTTCAAGGTTTAGGGCAGTGCAGTGGTGTTCGGGCTGTGTAGGGGGTCGTTCTG